>PVJC01030578.1:0-21110 GCA_004026665.1 Murina feae
GAACCCTGAAGGGGCTGTGGGCAGCCTGAAAATGGCTCTCAGCCCCTCACCCAGGCTGGCCAGGCATGCCAGCAGGTGGACATCCCCCCCGAGGTGTCCCAGACTGCAAGAGGGCACAGGCTGGGCTGAGGGACCCCCACCCCCCGAGTGCACAAATTTTTGTGTACTGGGCCCCTATTATATTTATATAATCTAGTAAGTGTATTTAAAATAATTTTAATTACTTAAAATTATTCTACATTTTTCTGACTTTGTTAATGTGGTTTTATTACATTTTTAAGAGCTTATAAATAGCAAACTTAAAGAGACAGAAATTAAATTGAATAACTTCTACAAATACATAATCCATTGGGAAACAGTTGTTAGTTTCACTGAGGCTTTAGAAGTTCTGGTGGGATCTCAGGGCTTTAAAAATAATTTTTTTGAGTTTTAATGGATTTGGCAGGCCAATAAAATTTGTTTCCCTCTAAATTGGTACTCTTTCACTTTTTATTGTGTGCTGCAGCACACAGGCTTTTCACATAGAGGGCAGCTTCATCCCTCTGAACTGCAGATCCTCTGCCACTTGTACAACCTTTCTCCAGATAGACAAATCTGAGCAGAGTCCAAAACATTATAATAACATTTGTCTCTGATGTTGATGAGGGCCAACACATATTAATTTGTCATTTGCTGCATATTTATCAACCAGATTGCAGACTATTTCCAGACTGAGGCAGCTAAAAGCCTTTATTAAAAATGATGCCTTTGAAATCTAATTTATTTCAGTATGCACATATTTTTATTTAATATTATTTTATGTCTTGCAAGCTAACAATGATTCAAAAGTGTCCAATAGGAATGGTAGACTTTACAAATCTATTATTTTTATTAATCTGTTTGGATACAACATTATATTATATTCTTATTTTGCTGTTTCAGTCCTGAATATTTTAAAGGAAACTACGAGTGGTATTGGTACACAGCTGCTGGTAGTTACCATGACAATCAGAATTTTAAGGAATTATGCCTAAGAACTTTATAGTGGGATATTATCAGGCAAATAAGATGCACAAATGAATCAAGGTAAGTAAAATAACTGATAGAACAGAGCTTTACATATTCCACACAAAGATGCAAAAGGTAAAATGTAAAGTTTTTGTTTACATATGTGTCTATGTTAATATCTGTAATAATATCAGTTATGGGGTTGTTAAAAAAGATATAAAGTATTTTGATAATATTACATGTGAGTTGCAAAACATAATGGAGACTCAATCTGTACATGCACCTTAGAATCTGTTTGTGGGGAAATCTTCGTTTAAAAAATATGTATATAAAAGAAAAAATGCATATTAAAAATTTAAAGAAATATATGCTTCAAAAATTGTTATGAACTAAAAGCATCTTTGTAGGCAGCCAAAGCATGAGACTCACATATATTTATTGTTACATGAATAACTTTTAATACCGGTTTTCCATTCCCTCAATATAAAGTTTTACCCCTAAGTTTTAAATATAGCTTAAAATAAAGCTCCATTTTAAGTATAATATTTATTGAACCTTTTTAACTTTAAGGCATGGATCCAGAGTATATAAGGGATATAAAGATTAGAGATATAGTCTTTCCCTACAATGAATTTAAAATATAGTAAGGAAATAATATAAAAATAAATCACTATGGTGATATAAACGTTCCAAATACATGGCACAAATAATAAGCATGATAAGAATTCATATGAATTTAGCATGCTAGAATCTTCATACTAAAAGTCAGAAAGAATATAATGCATTTCCACTTCACATGTCAAGAATGGATCTTAACTCCTGATTCTGCTATTTATTATTTTGTCATTTACAATTTTCCTCTCTGTAAGCTTCATTTATTTATCCAGAGAGCAAATGTATTAGTTTTCTAGAGCTGTCATAAAAAAGTACCACAGACTAGGTAGCTTAAACAATAAAAATTAATTTTTTTTTACAACTCTGGAGGCTAAAGTGGCAGTAGGGTTTTCCTTTCTGAGAGTTTTCTCCTTGTCTTGAAGACAGTATTTTCTCTCACTGTGTCTTCACATGGTCTTTCCTCTGTGTGTGTCTGTGTTCAAATATTCTCTTCTTATAAGGACACCGATAGTATTGAATTAGAATTCGCCCCAAGGACTTAATTTAACTTAAATATCCCTTAAAAGCCCCTATCTCTGAATATACTAATTTCTGATGTACTGGGGATTAGGGTTTAAACATATGAACGTTTAGGGGACACAATTAGCCAATTACAGCAACTTATAATACCCAGGTCATGTGACTATTATTTTAAATTTGTTATTGTCTGTTAAAGTACATAGCAAACTGAAAATGATTAATGCTGATAAAATGGTGCATTAGGCAAGGTCTATAATACCAATTGATAGCAAATAAATCTCAGGTGCTTAAGACAGTAAAGGTGTAAACTCATGAAAAAATCCAATATGGATGTTCATGGAGGATGAGGTTAACTGAGAACAAAGGCCGTTTCTGTCATTTCATAGAGTTTTGGTGGCCTTCATTGGCATCTGCGTATGCAGCCAAGAGATGAAGGAAGAGAGAATAGGAAAAGCCTAGGGAATAAATTCCTGGAATCAGGCCTGGAAATGGCAGCTCCTAGTTCCAAGTACCTTCCATAGGTGAGGCCTGGTCAAATGGTCCTAAAAGGTACAAGGAGGCTGCATAACAAATTTTAGTGGTGAGCTAAGGAAGGAAAAACACATATATTATCTATGCCAGTAAAAAATAGGTTAAAAAATGGCAAATTGGTAAAAAATTAGCCAGCCTTATTAGTGTATTTATTTTAATTGGACTTTGAAGGATAAGTGGGAATCAAAGATATAAAAATGAAGACGATATTGCATTTGAGTTAAATAGAATGGTATGATCAATGAATGCTAAATATAGGACATTGTAAATGGAGGAAATCCAATGTAGAGGTGATAGATCTAACACCAGGGGCCCTGACTTTACATTCTGAAACTCTTGTATTTTAGCTGTGAAGTGATTCCTGTTATGTAATGTCTCTGAACTTCAATTTCTTCTACAGTAAATTTTCCATAATAACAATTTATAGGTACAATTGTACTATACCTTATAGGTAGTTATGTGAGAATTAAAATATTAATTATAACAAGTAATTTGCATATTTTGCTTTATAAGAACTTACGATTCAATAATATAAGGGCCATTAAATAGCATCAATGGGTACAGCTCAGACTAATGTTTTTGTTTATTTGTTTTCATTGTTGTTTGTCTTCATGTCTTTCTATCTCTTAATTTGGTCCAAATTAACATTTGTAGAAACTAAAGAAGTTACAATGAAAATTTTAAAGATAAAGGTGGAAAATTAGCTTAGAAGACCTTCTTAGCTATTCAGGAAACTAACAGTGGTTTGACAATAATACTTGATTAGATTTTCTGTTTTCAATAACTTTGGTAGTTTACAGCTCAGTACTGCAAGGGCAATTTTAGTTTATGCAAAATGATTTTCTAAGAAGTGTATGGTTATTCTGAGAGGAAAAATAAAACAAAACTCTTTCTTAGTCACACTGATCTCACTTCACTACTTACAAAGACTGACTTAAGAGGTCAGTTTAGCCCTAGGGTAAATTGGAAATTCAACAGATTTAATTGAAAGAAAAAAATCAAGCTCAAGTTAGTCTTTTTGCCTAAGGAAATTTTAGAATTTAACTATAATCACTTCTTGTCATTAGAGATAACTCTTATTGACTAGATCTTTAACCAAAAAAAACAGGTAGAAAGAAACAAATACGCAATGATGAAAAAGAAAGAACTCTTACCCTTTGTGACAGCATGGATGGACCTGGAGATTATTATGTTAAGCGAAATAAGCCAGACAGAGAAATACAAATACCATATGACTTCACCTATACCTAGAATTTAATGAACAAAATAAACTGACAAACAAAACCAGAGGCATGAATACATGAAACAGACAGACATATCTCATAGGGGACAGGGATACAGAGGACCATTGCAAAGAAAAGGAAGAGATTAGCCAAAAAACATACACGAATGGGCACAGACAATATTGCAGTGAAGGCCAGGGGAGGATGGAGGGGGTGGGTGGAGGTAGGCAAAGGGAGGGACAGGGACATCTATAATAGTGTCAACAATAAAAATACAAATAAAATAAAAATTGCACAGCAGTGTATTACTTGCCTGGACATGTATCAGAGAAGCAGTCAGGACACTGACACCATTCTATTTCAAAATGTCAACATTATGATTATATTCAGAATTGGAGAGGCAGCCAGAGTGGCTCCAGAGCACAGCTAGTACATGCTCCCAAATCCCATGACCCAAGTTCATTGCCCTGTGGTTGCACACCAGCTGGGGTTTCCTCTAGGAATTGCCCAACATTAATGTCTCAAAGCAGAGTATTATAGCTAGTTCTCAATCATTTAAGATTCAAACTTCTGAAAATTTCATTAAGCAAGTGATGATATAACTAGAAGTCATCTAATTCAATAGAACACAATATATTACGTATAGAAATATTTTAAACAAATTTACATGTTTCCCAGAATTTATGTTATAGTGCAAAATATTGTAATTTAGATAATTTTACTTAACACTTTGAAAGCACCTAAATAATTAACTAAGCTTTATGAGTTTTTTTGGGTCCTGAATGCAATTGTATGTTTTAATGGTATAATTATTGTTTTATTCTTCTTGTATTAGCAGTGATAGGAAACAGTGAAATCAAGTAAACCAAGTTAAAATACTTAAAAGATCATAATAATAAAAACTTTATTCATTTATCTTGGATATAAAGTGTTGACTTAATTTTAATCTCAACTAGTTATCATATATATATATAAATTTAGTATTACTTACATTGTAAGATTGTAAAAAATATAAAAAGGCAAAAAATACTTCAAGCACATTGAACCATATTAAATGAAATTTTTTACATTGTATTGTTTTTCATAACAGTCAAAACATATATTTTTAAAGTCTATTTTTGTTTTGTGTTGTGGGAAACAGTGCAAAATACATTATGAAGTTGAAGCTTATTAAGCAAAACCTAGTAAAATTGGCAGATGGATATTTTATCCCGAATGCTGACTTAGCTTTCTTTTCTGACTCAGGGGAAACTATTTTTAGGGCAAATAAGTGTATGTGTTTCAAATTCACTCATTTAGGAAATACTTACTGAGTGGCTAGTACTTGCTTCAGTTACCTTCCTCAAGGCATCCTATATAATAAAAGAGAAACATGCAAATTAACAGTCCTTCCACTATGCTCAAGCCACACCCACAAGCCACTCCCACCAGCCAATTAAGAGCGAGTATGTAACTTAACCCAACTAAGATGACAGTGGCCAGGGAGTTGGAGTGAGCACGAGGCTTAGGTTGCCCCAGCAATGGAGAAAACCAAGCTTCCCATCTGCCCTGGCTGGCCCTCAGCTCTGCTCAAAACTACAAAGATTCAATTATAGGAGATAAATAAATCCCAGAAAAAAAAAAAAAAGGAGAGGCTGGGAGCTTGGGTCACCAGGGGTTTAAGCTAGCAGATGGACATCCCCTGAGGGTTCCCAGACTGTGAGATGGCACAGGCCAGGCTGAGGGAAACCCCCACCCCTGAATGCACAAATTTTTGTGCACCAGGCCTCTAGCTAGAAATATAACAAATAGAACCCTTTCATGGAGCTTACTTTCTAGTCACAGCGGAGTTCAAATAAACATATCTATCTATATAAAAGCCTAAGTGACCATTATGAGCAGTTGACTGAACAATTGGTCGACCAGTTGCTATTGCACACACTGACCACCAGGGGGCAGATTCTCAATGCAGGTCAGTGTGCTCCCAAAGCCAGCCTCCCATGGCCAGCCAATCATCCATAGTCCCTCCCCCTGGCTAGCTGGCTCCTATTGGTCCTGATCAGGACTGGGCAAGAGGGCCCCCATCAGCCCCAATTGCCGGCCAGGCTAAGGGACCCCATCCATGTATGAATTCATGCACCAGCCCTCTCGTACATTTATAATATGCCAGCCACATTAGATAAGCTTCCACTAAAATCTGTTCTTTTATTTTCAAATGTACCTTGGATAGAGTCTCTTTTCAGCGATCATTTCTCACCAATGCAAGGTGAGCATAAATTATGCATGGCCACTTCTTCTCAAGGCTTATGTGGTGCCTCTCTCTTCTCTCCTCACTTTATCAACTGCTCCCTGTGGCCACAACAAAGCCTTAAAATACAACACACTGCAAATGAGATGAGTCTCTAATTCTGAAAACAACTACCCAGTGACCAGGAACATTTTAGAACAATATGTGAAAATGAAATAAGGTTATTATATTTGAACCATTACATATTGGGTGACCTATTTTTACTGCAATTCAACTTATGTTAACTACTATACATAGAGAAAAACAATAATGCAAGGAAAGAAGGGATGCCTGGATTGGAGTCTGGAGGAATTTAAGGTGGTTAGGTAAGCTTTTCTGTTCAAATGACTTGGATGAGCAAAATAAAGTGCCCTGACTAAGGCCATTATCCTCTGCTTATCGGTAAGTACCACTTGCTCCGCTTCTTCACCAAGAACTACTCAGACACGTCTCTAACTCTCCTATATCAGTACAATTTTATGCCCTTCCTAGGTCACCTTTTTTGTTGGCATACACTCAAGCTATTATTTTACTTAATTTAAAATCCCATTGTTGCCCTCCAGATACCTCGTCATTACTCTTTTTTGTGGTTTAAGAAAATTCCTAGAAAAGTTGTCCATGTTCATTGTCTCTTCCCAACCTTCTAAGGATGCTCTGTAATCAAGGTTTTGATGCCAATCTACTGAAACTGCTATGTCAAGTTCTCCAAAGATCACAAATCCTGAGGCCATTCCTTGAGATTCACCTTAGGATCTGTTAAAGGCATTTGCAACAACAGACAATATAAATGCTATATTTGTATAATCAACTAGAATACCCTCAGCTATGGTTCTAAATTACTCCATAGAAACATATTGTTTTGGTCCATTGTGTTCAATTTAATTTACCAAGATATTCTGAATTTATAATAAATATTTTGAATTTACTCTCTTATTTTTTGTAAACCATTTTCCAACTTAAAGGCAATGATGATAATCAGGACTAACATAGAAAACTACAAGCTTTAAAAAATCTGAAAAAGGATGAGTGATTAAAAAAAAAGTACCCCTTTCTACAAATTTTGCTTCAAAAATAGACTTTCATCAAAACTGGTATGTGGGGCCTTCTATAATTTTAAGCCTATTTCTATTCAGCCCTATTCCATACAAGATTTCCAATCATTCAAGAATGAAACAAGTCACTTTTCTACTGATCAATTGTGATTTCTAATAATGGTGGCCTTTCCTTTTTTCATTTTAATGATTCTTTTTTAAAAATATATATTTTATTGATTTTTTTAAAGAGAGGAAGGGAGAGGAATAGAGAGTTAGAAACGATGAGAGAGAAACATCGATCAGCTGCCTCCTGCACACCCCACACTGGGGATGTGCCCACAACCAAGGTACATGCCCTTGACCGAAATCGAACTTGGGACCCTTCAGTCCGCAGGCTGACACTCTATCCACTGAGCCAAACTAGTTAGGGCTTAATGATTCTTTATGGGAGAACTGCAAAGTAACTTTCTGAAATAGTCATGCTACCTTCTGAAGTCACGTTTGTTTGTTCTTGCAGTGAGCACTAAACATTCTGTACACACGCTTGAAGACGAAGGGAGTTTCTGTCTTTTTCTTCTGTACGTTACTTTATATGTCTTTAAACTGATGACTCAAAGCCAAACTGTTCCTAAGTGAATTAGTTGGTGCAAAATCTGTTTTTACATATACATACGTGTTTATAGAAAAGTTAGTAAAATGCTACATCTATGGAGTGTTTTCAAACCCTCTTCATAGGATATTTCATAGCAGTAAGTATATTTGTATATAAGTAAGCCTGACATTTAACAAGCTTCTATTCTGCCTTTAATTCTTTTTGATCCAGAGGTCCACAAAGAGATGAGACAACCAACCTGAATGGATTTCACTGTCAAATCAAAATGAGTTGTGTCTGAAATTTTGTTGTGTCTGAGGCAATTCAAATCCCTCCTGGACATCCCGCACTTCTCTGTTTTTATCAAAAAAGAAACATGGCAAAAAGGTTAGAACATGTTCACTCAATCAGACTGCAGTAGTGAAATAGAGAGGAAAAAGCCTTCATCCTTTAGGGGCTGTGTTTCATTGCTCTGTGGGCCCTATCGCCTTTTGCTGAAGTCTGGGGGAGAGGGTGAGTAGGGCATCTCTGAACTCAAGGGGCTATCAGTTTGACTTCAGGAGCCACCCAAACGTTTAGTCTGAAAAGGAGGTCAGGTGGCCCCTGAGGAATTATAAGAGGAAAGCATGTAAGACTTGAAATGAGAAAATTCTGGGGAATAAATAAAAAAGCATGTGTTCTCAAGGGCAAGCACTCCAAGCGGTGCCGCCTCAGCAGAAATCTGCTAACTAGGCCAGGCAGAGAATAGCCTTCCTAGTTTAAATGGCTTGCACATATCTTCCCTATCTCTTCCCTAACCTTAAATTCTGCTGTATATTTAAACATGCAGGGAAAAAAGTATACATTTGGAAAACAGACTCAAATTCAGCAAGTTTTATATTACATATTCATAGAGCCTTTGGCTGCAGTCCTCCCACTGGTAAATATTTAATCCTCATGTCGATGTTAACAGGCAATTGATGTTTTTCTCTTCAATTTGATAATTTATCATATTTTTGGTATAATTTAGACTATGGTAATACTATAACCCTAGTAGTATACAGCTTTGAAATAATATTTCACCTTTTGTATTCAGATTTTGCAAGAATTGCTGGGTAACTATTCTATTTTTATTTTTATTTTCTTAGATTTATGGATATATCATGTGTCAGTTGATGGAAAACAGCCCACCACGCTTGAGCTCTCCATAAGGCCTTGTGCTAATTAATAAAAAATAGAATGCAGCTTCTCCAGCTAATGACATTGTCAATAGTAGCTGTTTTTAAGATGGAAAAATCATTTTAAAAAGTGCATCCTAATGATAATGTTTTTCAGTCTGATTTCTCCTTCAAGTAGTATGGTGAGGCCCTGGAAATAGACACCATGGGTTCACATTTATTGAGCAATTGTTAGTGTCAGGCACTATATGAAACACGTTATAAATGAACCATGTAATTAAGTTATCACACTGCTGGTGTATGTGTTATCACTATTTTTCTTTTATAGACAAACAGATGTACTATTAGAAAGGCTAACAAACTTGTTTAAAGCAATACATTTAGTAGGTGGCAGAGCCAGAATTCAAACCCAGTATCTGGGCTCTGGAGTCTACGCTCTGACTCAGAAAACAGCACTTAGTAAGCCATTCATAAATGCTAACTTCTACCTACTTGCATAGATTTTAAAGTGATTTTTAAAACAATGTGTTTTCTTTTTTCTTCAAAGCTTCTTTTTAAATAAATAAAATGTTACAGATAGAGTTCCAGTTCTATTTGCTTATCTGGACATGTTTGTCTCCAATTCAGAGTCACATTATGTTAAAATGTTACAATTTTTCAAGGCAAATTTATTATTTTGTTTAGATGTATATGATCATTTGTAGTACTTGATGAAATGTATCTTTTCTTCACCTTGCTTCCTTTACTTATCATTACATTCTCAAGTTTTAACCAACTTGTTCTATTTAATTATAATAACATATCAAAATTTATCCATTCCACTATTATTATAAAACTAGAGTCCTGGTGCATGAAATTTGTGTGCTGGAGGGGGTTGTCCCTCAGCCCAGCCTGCACTCTCTCCAGTCTGGGACTGCTGGCTCCCAACTGCTTGCCAGCCTGATCACCCCTTAATCACTCCCCTGCCAGCCTGATCAACACCTAACTGCTCCCCTGCAGGCCTGGTCCCCCCCCAACTGCCCTCCCTTGCTGGCCTGATCACCCTTAACTGCCCTCTCCTGCCTGACATCTTGTGGTGGCCATCTTATACCCACATGGGGGTAGCCATCTTGTGCTAGGGTGTGATGGTCAACTTGCATATTACCTCTTTATTATATAGGATTAGGTTTTTTCTGTATTTTACTATGGCAACTGATTTTCAAATGAGCTTGCCTGTGACTTTAAGAACACATAAGAGTAGTATAAGTTCTAAAGATCTGCTGTATAACACAGTACTTATATTTAACAATGCTGTATTATTTACATAAAATTTTGTTAAGAGTAGATTTCATGTCAAGTGTTTTTACCACATAAAGGAGGGGGAGGACATGGCTGTGTTTTGAGAGGTAATGGATATGTTTATTACCTTGTCTTTAGTGATGGGTTTTCTGGGTGTATACATGTGTTCCAACTCATCAAATTCTATATATTAAATATGTTTGGGTTTTTGTGTATCTGTTATACTTAAAGCTTTTACATGCGAGTTTTAGACAAAGGATGTAGGTCATCACTCAATAGATCCTTCTTACAGGAACATTCTCTAGAGCAGACAGGTGAAAGTATATTTGGTATGTCAAACAGTATGTGTATTTCCCAGTTTACCAAGTATCATCTGTTTTTCTCCCAAGTATTATGTAAAGGGCATCTTTGAATTGCCTTTTCATCATAGCATCACCATCATTTTACATGCCAGTTTGCTTGCTTTAAAAAACTGTTAGTATAAATGTGTGACATGTTATATAATCAGTTTTAATTTACACCTTTCTAATCACTATGAAAGTTGAGGCTTTCTTTTATTAGTTATTAAAATGTATCTGCCATGAGTTTATTTATTTATTTGAGTTAAGATCTGAAGAGAGAAAATAGAAAACGTTGGGTGAATAGTTCATTCTGTGGGCAGTGCGTGCAGGGGCAGGGTTGGAATCAGATAAATTAATGAGTCATCATCAGCACCAAAATGTGTTTACTCCAATATAATGATATCATACAAAGAATGCAGAGTGGGGAGAAGAGGCCCATGGATTGATCCTTGGTACTTGAATATTTAGAAATCTCAGAATATAAGGGAAAACCACTAGAGAGACTGAAAAACAAACTAGACTTAAAAAAAGTGAGGAGACTGGTCTTCAAGGAGGCAAGAAAGTGATCTGAGGATGAAGGAGCAGTCTTCTGAATGAGACACTGCTGAGAGGATAAGAAAGGGGAGGAGCAGCAATGGACCACTTTAGTTAAGAGATCTCAATGAGGATCATTGAGTTGAAAGTGGAATATGAAATTGATGAGTACAATTTTCTTTTCAATCAGGCAAAATTTATGCACGTGTTTTGATTGACTGTGCCTTATCTGTTTCTTCAGCTTCTGGTAGCTTGGTCTCAGATAACTCACATATGCCACCATCACCATGGTCACAGTCTCCTGGCTCACTAACCAGAGGTCAAGTCCAAAGGTCTTCTACCAGTTTAAACACTATATGCAGGAAAGGTTGCTTTCAGTCCTGTTATAGAATAAGCCAAGATGATTCTGCAGCCCTGTTCATACCTAAAGAGGTGCACAGTGACCCTGACTGCAGCCATTACTTCCCGATTCAGACAAAGTCCCGCATTCCAAAGACGGGATATCCAGTCTCCCAGTGGTGTCACAAAGGACCAAGTGACATAAAACAAAAGCATGGTGGAATTAGTGCTCTGTGAGAACAATCTTGGCCAATGAGGAAAAAGGGTATATAAGGGAAATAAACTGCAAATCAATCCCTCCCCATCCTCCTTCTAATGAGTGGTTATCAAACATGGTGTTTCCTTTTGTCCTGCTAGAGGTATTCTATGCAACCACACAATCAGTATGTGTCCTGCTTGATAATATATAATTTTATATTTCCCTTTGTTTGTCTCATTTGGTTTTTCCTCTCTTACCTGGCCAGAGATTGTACCTCCTATAAAAACACTAGCCCTTAAGCTTCTCTTTAGGTTCCCTTTTCCAGCAGGCTCTGACATCTTTCAAAGAGAACAGAGAAATGGATTGTGAGCTTGACAGAGATGTGGGGTCAAGGTATTTTTTTTATTTGTGTGTTATAATAGTGAAGGATATTATATCATCTTTGTAGTCTCATGTAATGATTCAACAGCTACATGAGAAACTTCATTTGCAGAAGCAACTTTTTAAAGTATGTGTGAAAGTACGCAGACTTAGCCCAAGATAAGAGCAGAGATTCATGGAAAGTCCAAATACTAGTATGTGAATATACAACTAGAAGGTATGATTGGGGCAGGGTTGTAAGAGTTCTTTTTTGATTTGTCCATGATCATATGTGATTTTTCTAATCTCCCCAAATGGAATTCACTTACATCAGATTCCTATTACTCATATGTAGTCTAAAAGAGTTCCCTTTCCAAGAGAGAGTTTATGGAGAGAAGTTTTAAACATTCTTCAGGTATGACACAAACATTGGAACATCACTTATGAATCTGCCTTATTTCCAATATTTTTATGGGTTTCATATATGTCTCCCTTATCAACCTGTCACTATTAACTTTGTAAAATGAGGAACACTTGTACTATTGTGAAAGAATGGTATGTTCTGTCTGGCCAGTGGTGCTCAATGGTTGAGGGTCAACTTAGGAACCAGGAAGTCACCATTTAATTCCTGGTCAGGGCACATGCCCGGGTTGCAGGCTTGATCCCCAGTGGGGGATATTCAGGAGGCAACCAATCAATTATTCTCTCTCATTCATTAAAGTATCTATATATCTATCCTTCTCCCTTTTTTCTCTCTGAAGTCAATAAAAACATTTATTTTTTAAAAGAATGGTATATTCTGATATACATTGTTAATAACTTAAAATTAACTGATTTTTTTTTCTTATTTATTTATTTTTTCTTTTTTCTTCCCCCAGTAACTATGTTTGAGCTAATAGTCCAGTTTTGGACTTTTATGACTACTTAGCATTAATAATCAGATTATTTTTCTGAGACAGAATCATCCTATCTAATAAAAGAGTAATATGCAAATTGACCATCACAAGATGGCTGTCCCCATGTGGTCAAAGATGGCTGCCACAAGATGGCCAGCAAGGGAGGGCAATTGGGAGGGACCCAGGCCTGCAGGGGAGGGCAGTTGGGGGGACCCAGGCCTACAGCAGAAGGCAGTTGGGAGGGACCCAGGCCTGCAAGGGAGGGCAGTTGAGGGGGGCCAGGCTGGCAGAGGAGGGCAGTTGGGGAGACCATCCTGGCAGGAGGAGGGCAATGAGGGGCAATCAGGCCAGCACAGGAGTAGTTAGGCATTGATCAGGCTGACAGGGGAGTGGTTAGGGGCAATTGGCAGGCGAGAGGTTAGGAGCCAGCAGTCCTGGATTGTGAAAGGGATGTCCGACTGCCCGTTTAGGCCCGATTCCACTGGTGGTGTCAGGCGTAAATGGGCAGTTGGACATCCCTCAAGGGGTCCCAGATTGGAAAGGGTGCAGGTTGGGCTGAGGGACACCACCCCCACCCCCTCTCCCACTCTGTGCAAGAATTTCATGCACTGGGCCTCTAGTTAATATTATAATGTTGAATGAGTATTTTTATTATGTATCATGTATTAAAGTACTAAAAATCATTATTTTCAAAATATTTTTTCCTGGCAAATGTATTTTTCAAATGAACATATAAGTGTCAGTGAGAAATATGAGGGAAGGATGCAGAAGTCCAGAGATAAGAATAATTATGTTCAGTTGCTTCTGGGTATATAGGAGTCCTCATTTCTCTATGTCAACAGCACTGGCATAACCTTGCTTAATGAATGGCTATAGTTACAAAGACAGTATATTCTTGCAACATCAGCCCTCTGCTGACATACCTTATCACTGCAATTTGTCTCACCTTTCCTTGTGTGTACTATCTTTTTGAAGTTTTATCTCGTCAACTGCCATAAGCTGCTGTTCTCAAATACATTTTTCAAATCTAATGAGAAAGGTGATTTTGGAAAAGAAAGTTAATGGTCTCTGGTGCTATCAGCTTCTCTCCCTCAAATCTGCACAGCTGTAGCATCAATTGTTTTGAGATAGATGTAGCTGATCTTGTGTTTACTTGGGAAACTTTGGGAGTGACTTCCAAGTCTGACACAGCCCTGGAGAGTAAAGGGGGGGAAAAGTAATCATTTGGAAATCTGGAGAGCAGGAAAAACTAAACTCATAACTGAATGAATGTAGTAATCTACACTTAGCTACTAAATGTGGAGGGCTGTGATCTTTAATGTCCATTCGATGACAGGAAGAAAATTGACTGAGGAAATTGTAAATCCCCTTGCTTTGAATGCAGCGCATGCATGGACAGACAAATGGACAAGCACGAAAGTTCTAACTCACTCATCTCTGTCTCATCCTTTGCTGGGAGGCAGGATAGGGGGTTTAAAAACAGCGGATAGGCATTACTCCTTCTAGCAGTGCCTCTTTGGTGAGAGGTCTCTGAGGAAAAGTGCTAGTTTTAAGCAGACAGAGAAAATCATACATACATCTCTTCTCTGTAAAAATCATTAATAAAATGATTTCCCCAAAACAGACACTTGGATACCTCTCTTATTTTCAGAAGCAATCACTTTATCAAGTACTTTTCAGTTCTGAGGTGTTTGATTTGTGGCCATTTTCTCATCAGGGATCAGGTGAAAATGTGGCCTTCTGTTCAGATTTTTAACAAATTTATTTATGTTTTCCCCCTACTGATCTGTCTGAACCATTTAGCAACATTCAGTTCCACGACCTGATAGCATACACTCCATTCCTCACCATTCTTTGCAGCCCTGACTTTCTACTTTTTATGCTACTAAAGCCAACTTTGGTGTGGGGTCAGCACCAAACTCTTAAGGGGGCATGAGAATCGCTGGAAGGCAGCTCCTCACACTTGTTTATCGCAGCAAGAATCAGCAGTGCCCAGTCCTCCTCTGGGCAACGCCTGCGATGGAGGGACTGGCACAGTGTCTGTGCTGACGTCACTCTTCTCACTGAGAATTCCTCAGTGAGATATAATATGGGAGCCTTCTTCTTCGATGTTTTATTTTCATGCTTTTAGTCTCTCTTGTCACTTATCTTTAATATTCGGACTAAACACAAAGAAAAATGAATGGTTTTATTTGGCCTTCCAAGTGTTCCCAAGGGCCATGTAAACAATGAATGAATCCTCTCGCATGGCAGTAAAGTCGATATTGGAGTGTGGTTTATATTCTGGAAGCACATTATTTTTTGGAGAGCCCAGGATCCCTGTCATTCAGGATTTGAATGTGTGTCCAGCAGGTTGGAACTTATTATTATTTTTCTAGAGACATAGCATGGTTTTGATGAGCAGTCTGGGGCATAATTTTTTTAGACTAATGAATAGATTCTTAAGCGGATCCCTGAATGAGTCTAGCAGTGTAATTTAAGGTTTTTTAATACTTGACAAATGGTGATAGACTCTATGATAACACTTGGCTGATTAAAATAAAAATGAAATCATCTTTCAGACATATTCTTGTCTAAGGCTGGAAGATAGTCACTGGCTACCTGAGTTTTCATTCATTTTGCCATCACCAGGCAGCACAATGTTCTCTCTATAGGACATAAGGCTCAAGCTCTGCAATCAGAAGAATATCTAAAGTTCACAAATTTGCATTAAATAGATGTGCACAAGATATTTAGGAATGAGTAAAGGTAGGCATAATCAAAATTATACTTCAAAGTTTTGGAAATCACTATAACTTCAACTTGTAAAGTAATAAAATATAATACAGAGTATTTAACCTCAAAGTAGTATTCTTAGTTTCCTTTCTTTTACTCTAAAGATAAAAGAGTCACAAGCAGCAAAAGGCACCAGGGTTATTTTGGTATTCTACCTACTATCCTTTAACCTGCTTTCCCAAACTGACCCGTGTTCTTTTAGCGTAAGCTCGGTGTCTGTCTAAATTTGGTGAGTTTGTATCATACCACCCAGATTCATTAAGATAGTGTGTTTTATTAGTGCTTCCATGGCTCCACATATGAAGGTTGGAGAGGATTATCAGAAATTTCTCATTTCTTTGGGAAACTGTATTCTGCTTTTCAAATGCCTACTACATATTACACTCGAGTATCAGAAAAATGCCTCAATCTCACTGTGTCTCAGATAAACATCATCAGATTCTCAGGGGGGAAAAGTGTCCAATTTCTGACTCAACATTTTTGTCAATAATTTCCCTAACCCAGAGCTGTTGAGTAGCCCAGAAAGCCTTTTGGATCCTTTAAGTTTTATTGGGATATTAATGTTGAGAGCTAGTGAGAGGTTAGCCAGGGGATGCAATGGGCTTAAGTGAGCCATTAAAAGCCTCTCCATCCCTGCAATCTTACCAGGGTGCCTTAAGGAGTTAGGAGCAGAGGTTTGGCGTGAAATGGCCCTGAGTTCAAGTTTAGCTCTAGCTTTTTCTTAAGTCAGGTTTCCCAGAGGTAGGCTATGCGTGAAGTTGACAACTCATGAAGAAATAATTCATGGAGGAATTTTTTCCAGGAAATCCAGCAAGGGAGGGAGGAGTAAAGAAAGAAGAAAAGAGGAAGATGTAAAAGGCCATCCTTGGCTCTGCCTCAAGTTACTCCCACAGAGACCTCAAAAGCACCACAAAAATTACTTAGAATATATCCCACTTTGAACTGAGGAGTCATTATAGTCACTTACCATCCGACAGGACAGTTCTTTGGTTGCTTGGAGAACTTTCAGAACATCAAATCTTGCATGCCCGAGAGAGTCAGCTCCCTTAGTGAAACCTAGCTAAGGGCACTCATGTCCTTATATCTTTTTAAAAATGTATTTTTCTTTATTTAAGAGAGGAAGGGAGAGGAAGAGAGATAGAAACATTAATGATGGGAGCGAATTATTGATTGGCTGCCTCTTGCACACCCTCACAAAGGGGATGGAGCCTATAGCCTGGGATGTGCCCTGACCAGTAATCGAACCATGACCCTCTTGTTTTTGATGCTCAACCACTGAGCTATGTGGGTCAGGCAGGTCCTTACATCTTGAACTCATAAATATTCAGTGCTCTGAACCTAGGAGCTCTGTCTAAGCTTTTATTTTAGGTGTGCTTTCTGTTTTATTGGACACTTTTTATTTGGAAACATTTTATTCTACCCTAACCTACTTCGTCACAACCACCTCTTCATGCCTTATGCTTCCACCTCCACAATTTTGGTCCTTGTACTATGTCAGCATAGAAGGCTTTTCTGTTCTCTGGGCAGCTAAATCACATCAAGTTCTTTCTTCAAGGGTCATATAAAATTATGTGTTCTCTGTGACAAGGTCTCATAGGCTTGAATTATAAGATGTTCTTTCCTTCCTTCTACCTTGAAATTTTATCTTGTTGCTTTGTAGCATTAAATTTTATTCTGGATACTTCTTTATTCACTGATTTATACTTTCTTTGATAGCAGGGACTATGGAGTTTTTAATTTATTTTTTAGCCACTTGTTCACTTGCTTCATGTATTTTAGTAGGTCCTCAGTAAAGATCATTGTATGGATTAAAAAAAAAGACTGATTCTCCAAATAGACCAAGTATACAAAATATGGGGAGGATAGTAAAGCCTTGAGCTAGCTGATACTAAATATATTGACTGAAAAGTAACATGGTTTTGAGGCAAAAATTGTAATCCAGCCAAATAGTCCAGGATTCACTTCACTTAACTTGTGTTGCAGTTTTAAAGATGTGGGTGGCATCATCAAGATTGATGAGTTTACACTGTAAGATATGTCAAGATATTGGGTAGCTCAGCTAGCAAAGCGATTTCAGGTTTAAGGAGGATATTGTTATATGTTTAAAACAAATAGGTTTATAGTCTTAAGGTAAGATTCTCCAACTTTTATAGTTTTGTTATTTTTCTGGTTCTTAGTAGTATTCAGCCTCCATAAGACGGGCTACTCAATTTCATTCCATGCTCTGCCTAACAAATATAACATCAATTCTGTTTATTTTAGGACAAACTTAAATGGTCAATTTATGCTCATTAGCAGAGATGTAGGTTTTAATATCAGTATAAATGTGGAGAGCCCAGGCAGGTCTGTGAGTAGTGCTGTTGGCCACACAGCTGAACCATTTGTTTGTTTTAAAGATGTCTAATTTCTTGACATATATAATAGTCAACAAACTGACTTGAGATTTTATTCAGTGTACTTTTATTACTTTAGGCAATCCATATGTTAGCCAGGCTATTCCAATTTTCTTCTTTCTTTTGTTTTAGTGATTGCATGGTCTAATTATTTAAACATGTTTCAGAATTATGTTCTCATTTTAGATTTACCAACCTCTTTTCAGTCATTGACTCAAGTATTAATTAGCTATTGCCACAATAATGTGTAACACCATCACAAACTTGAATGCCTTAAGCAACAAAAAATTATCTCATTATCTTGGATCTGTAAGCCAGCTGTGCCCTACCTATTCTAGATTGTGATCTGCTTATTGACAATGCTACAAGTTTCAGCTCACCTGGAATTGCCTACAAGTCTCACCTGGGCTCAAATATCTATCTATCTATCTATCTATCTATCTATCTATCTATCTATCATCATAATTCTTGCACATTCCCTGCTCCTCATCTTATGGCCTTCCAATGGATATAACAGGTAGGTTTGCTTCTTTTATAAGCTTATTTTTGTAAATTAAAAGGATAACATGCAATATGTAGGCCAGTAATATCAACCAGAAATTTAAATAATAAAAGAACCCACAATAACAGTATGCTTGCGTTCAGGGTCAAGAGCAGAAAACATGTCAATGTAAATTGAACTACATCCACCTTTTGTAGAATGAATTTTGACCCCATTGCCCTTCATCCTTGTTTTAAGATAGCATTTTGAACCCACTTTCAAATATCTTATAGTCAGAATAGTTCATATAAAAAAAACTTGAAATATTTGCTTATGTATTTTAATGAATAAAATCATTAAAGAAATAATCATGTTGTTTCTTTCAGAGGCAAACGTAAACACCCTTCGAAGTGTTTCATTTTTCTATACAGCTTGATGACATATTGCCTGGAAGACGTATTGCCCTAATGTTTCTAAGTCTAGTTTTCTTCTAGACCATTTACACAATACAGTACTGGGTCTCATGAAACTTGTGAATAATCTATGCTTCTAAACCCCACAATTCCAACTCTATAGTTAATTGGATAGATGCCAACTGAATTGACTCCTTAGATACTGATCAAATGTTGCAGCTTTTCAGTATATTTCTCCTTTTGGAAATGTCTTGTAACATACAGAGTTTGGCTACACAATGTTATGTTTCAGCCAATGTCAGTTTAAAACAAATATTTTAACAGAGGTTGGAATCACTGGCCCATATAGTACTACTTCAAGCAAATATAACTGTATTCATCTGTGGATCATTAGCTGAGTTTCCAACTATTTATATGGCCTACATAATATAATTCTTGTTTAGCAAGAGAACAAATGAGTCAGACAGTTGCATGTGTGTTCTTCCTGAAACCACACATCCTGAGCTAAGAAGCAGAACTGTGCAATCTCAGTCATCCTTCAACTACTTATCATGTATAAATTCTCTTGAGAACATCTCTTATAACTAAATCTTTCACAATCTCTCTCAAACCATATCTCCTATTGCCTCTTGGCGTTACATTTCTGCTATGACCATCTGGGATATTCTCTCCCTGCTTTCTAGAAGTTCCATTTTTCCTGACTACCCAAATATTATCCATGTTCAAATTCATTTGAAATACAGCCTACTCCTTGAAGTTTCCTTTGTTCATATTAGTCCTCCATGACCACTGCACCTTTCCCCTTTCTTTGCAGCACTTGTCTCTCTGGTCCTTTCCATACTTACTGGGCTGTGGTCCTTGTTTTCTTTTATTACTTCTGGAGCAAAAGCTGTATTTAGTATCGCATGTGTGTGTGTATCCATTACAACATCTGACACATTTGTTGATTTTGATTATTTTACCAAACTATTCCACAAAGAATATCTTCAACCAGACTCTAAAATTGGTAATGACACAATTCCTGGCAAATACTTCCCTGGCATTATAAGGAAATGGTAGTCAACTATTTTCTTGAAATATCATTCTAAATAAATATGAGTAACTATAGTTCTATATTAATAGAAAACTCTTTAATCCTCAAATCACAAAATCTTTACTGGTTATCTCCATTAGATTGTCCCTTGATAGATCAACTGAAAAACTAAAGCTGAAATAACCTTGTATAATTAATTATCTTCTTCTAGTACCAAGTAAGGAAATTTATTTAATCTACCTGGTAAAAATGAATAAATTGCCCAGAAAAGAAACAAACAGGTATCATTGAGTCTGTTTGATTCTGGTTTCTAATTAATTTTGAGTGTACTCCTTACTCTGCTGCTACCATTACATTGACTCTGACCTTGTTTAGTTTTGAGACTATGTATTCATTTCTTAGATCCTATATTTAGTCAGGTCATTGCCCTTTATTCCAATACATATTTCAAAAATGGGTAAGAAGTACTTCATCTCCCTTGATAATTCCTCCTGGATTTGTGTCTGACCCTCCAGAAAAGTAGCAGTAATGAACAATGAATTGTAGCAAAGGGAATGTTTTTATGTAATTTCTGTTGTGCATTGAGTTTTTCACATATTGGCCACAGGATGGTGACTGGAGAAGCAGTTCTGAAAGTGGATGATTTGGAAGAGCATCAGCTCTGACTTTAGGACCCATCAACTTGTTTACTAGTGTCTGTGATTGATAATGTCCTTGGCATTATGCTTGCTCATCCCACCCCATTTCACATCCTCAGTAGAACTATTTGGGAGGAATTGATTGGGTCTGAGATTCCTGAAAATGTGGTGGATATGGACCTAGAATATCTATTTGAAGTCTTTATAACCATAGTATTCTTACTACTTAGACACAATAATCTAGAACACATAAGTTGTAAAATATTTTTTTCTGCTGCTATTGTTATAGACTAGGGGCCCGGTGCGCAAAATTTGTGCACTCAGGGTGGAGGGAGTCCCTCAGCCCGGCCTGTGCCCTCTCACAGTCTGGGACCCCTCAGTGGATGTCCTATGATGGCCCCAGTCTGCCAGGCGCCTTGTGTGTGTATGTGTGTGTGTGTGTCACCACTGGAGACCTGCCCCCAGCCGCATCTGAGGCTCGGAGCAGTCCTCCTGTGTGTGTCTAC
>PVJC01030580.1:0-21117 GCA_004026665.1 Murina feae
ACCCCGAGTGCACAAATTTTTGTGCACCGGGCCCCTAGTGAAGAAAATAAAAGTAATAAAAAAGAAACATGAGAGCAGAGAACGAACACAGGTAAGTTATGTTACACACTACCCATTTATCTTTTTTTTTCTTCTGACTTCTTTTTTATTTTCAAGAAAAACGATTTTAAGTATAATAATGTTGCATGGAATAAATATTAATATTTCAAGAAAAACTATTTGAAATATAATAATGTTATATGCAATAAACCAGTCTCTATGCAGTCTCCACTGCCAGTCCTCAGCTGTCAGGGTTCTCTCCTTCAGGTTTTCCACTGATGATTCAGGAAGTTTTTCTGTATTTTACTAGTAGTTGTAATACCATTTCGTTCCTAGGAGCATGTCTGTGCAGCATCCACTTATTCCACCACCATTTTTAATCCTCTCCCCATTTATCTTTACACTGAATAGTTAACTGTACTTATTATCACTTTCTTTTTTGGTCAAAATAGAACAATTAAAAACATTCCATGGAGGGGGGAAAAGTGTACTTTATTTATGCCTCTTATTTTAAAAGGAAAATATTTAAAGAATAAAAATTTCTCCCTTTAAAATCCAAAAGCAAGCCCTGGCCAGTAGCTCAGTTGTTAGCGTGTTGTCCCACTACTCCAAGATTGCAGGTTGTATCCCAGTCAGGAGGGCACATACAAGAATCAACCACTGAATGCATAAATAAGTGGGACAATAAAAAACTGACTCTCTCTCTCTCTCTCTCTCTCTCTCTCTCTCAAATCAATAAATACATTTTTAAAAATCTGCGCTTGTATAAAACACACTTTTTTTAATCCAAAAGAAAGCTTAAAACTTTGGCCTTGAAACTGCCCTGTGTAGGCAGTGTGTGGGCTAGTTCTGTGCTGGTGACTGTTTTCAGTGGCTCAGTGTCCTTGATTGCCTTCCTCCCCCAAACTCAATTAAATACACTCCTGGGAGTGAACGGTCTGCTGGGAACCAAAGCCCTGAAAACTGCAGCAACTCTGCTCACAAGGCTCCATATCAGATGGGTCCTAGAATTTACAGAAGTGAAATGGAAGGAGGAAGGAGAGGAAATGGTTTAGCCCCGTGGATGAAATACAGGAAAAAAGAAGTAGAGCATTTATAACAAGCTCTTGAAGAAGAGCTACTACCGATCCTGAATCTGCCATTTCAGTTATCTGGAAGGTACACTGTGCCTCCCCTGGTAGAATGCTCTGCTTTTAACTTGTTATTTTATGTCATTGGTAATAAATATTTCCTTGAACAAATAAAGATATCTCACTTTTCTAAAGCACTTCATGACCTCAAAGCACTTTAAGATATCCTACTTGATCTTTACAGCAACCCTGGGATCAGATCAGTATCATTCCCATATACAGATGAAAATGAGGCCCAGACCAGTTATGGGTCTTTTGGGGCACCCAGCAGTTGTAACAAAGCTGCAATATAAGCTCAGGTCTCCAAAGCCCAAGTTCAGCAGGAAGCTCAAGTTTGACATGATAGAAGAAGGAACCACAGGCAAGCCAATAAATGAAAACAGGATCTTGGGAGGGACAGATTCTTCCTGCCCTCATGAAAAGGTCTAAACTAGGTGTAACATTCCGTGCCGTGCCGTGCCGTGTTAGAGAGAACCCTTGCTTACACACTGGAGTCCAGCTGCTGAATAAGGGAGGGAAAAGCCCCAGCATCACTAGGTCTCCTTCCCGAATCTCTTAACCTTCTCCTAACCTTCACCTTCACCACTTCCACCTTCTCTTCCCCTCTATGCTTTAGCCTCCTTTCAGTTTCCCCAACATTTCACCTGCTTTCCTGCCTTGGACCCTTGTGCATGGGGACCTCTCTGCCTGGATTTTTCTTTCCCACACTATATTTCCCCTCTTCCCCCCACTGCCTGCCTTAGCTCTTGGCATAACTGACTCCTCATCTTGATTTAAACACCTCTTCAAGCCAGCCTGCCCAACTATACTCTCCTCATCCATCACTCACACTGTTCATTTCATAACACCACTGCCTGTCCTAGTGAGCTTCATGTGAGGAAGGACCAGGCCTGGTTTATGTAACGCTGTCCACCTATCAACTTGCCCAGTACCTGGCAGGTATTAGATGCTCAATAAATACTGGATAAATACATAAAAATTTATTAAAGTGAGTTCAAGGTTCATCTCAAATGCTATCGTCCCTCTACCTTCTCAGGCACAGCACTGTCCCTCTCTTGGGGGAGGGGCATCCTATATAATAAAAGCCTAATATGCTAAGTTTCCAGTCGTCCATTCAACCAATCAAAGCATAATATGCTAAGGTTGCTCAACCACTTGCTTTGATGTGCACTGACCACCAGGGGGCAGATGTTTTGACCAGTAGGTTAGCTTGCTGTTGAGGTCTGAGCTGATTGGGGACTGAGCAAGATGGGCCAGACACGCCCTGGGGCCCTCCTTTGGTCCCTCCCTGGCTGGCCAACCTCCCACATCCCTCCCCAGCCCCTGATCGTGCACTGGTGGGGTCTCTTGGCCTGGCCTGCACCCTCTCACAATCTGGGGCCTCTTGGGGGATGTCAGAGAGCCAGTTTCAGCCCGATCCTGCAGGCCTCTAGTAATCACATGTGTTAGCGTTATCCAAGACTCCTTTACCTATTGGCCTCTGAACTGTTTTAAGTCTTACTTACATAGGTATTCCCCAGAGCACCTTGCATAATGCCTAACACAAAGGTGAATGAGTTCGTGCATATACAGGAAAGTACACATGAAGGCTGCAACCTCTAACCAACCATAGACACTGGTTCCTCCTACCCAAGGGTCTGAGCACCTAAAAACATGAGCACCTTAGAGACAGGCAAACAGACTCTGTCTGCCCAGGAAGAAATTAAAATCAGAACTAAACTTGATATACAGTGGTAGTGTGTGGGTGAGAGGAGGGGAGGGAAAAGCATGCTAAGGGGAGCTTCTGTAGGTAGAAGCTTTCTGGTGCCAAACTGGAAATTTGTATCAGAGATCTAAACAAGTTTGTGTCCTCTGACCTAGCCACACCTTATTAACAAATCAGAGAAGAGAGCCTGGCGGGTGCTGCCCAGCGGTGACAGCATCAGCCCACGCACTGAAGGGCTCCATTCCAGCCAAGGGCACAACATCCCTTGTGGGGCTGCTGGGAGGCAGCCAGTCAATGTGTCTCTCTCACATCAATGTCTCTTTCTCTCTCCTCTCACTCTCTCTTTCCCCCTCACTTCGTGTACATTCTCTGAACAGCAATGGAAGAAACATCCTCAGGTGAGGATTAACAAAACAAAAAAAACCCCCAAAACTCAGAGATGTGAGATCAGTGGGTGATGATTTAAGTATGTTTTCCTGAACTGTCTAGCTTCCCTTCCATGAACATGATCTGATTTTGTAATCTGAAAAAGCAAACCCACAAAAAATGTTATAAAAAGGAACCAACAGAAAATCTAGTGGGGATTTCAGACTTCAAAATCACCAGCCCTACGTGTCCTCGCTAACCTTGGGACTGCACACTTAGGGTTCTGGGGGCAGGGGTGCATTTTGTGAATACTGCCTTTCTTTGTCTGAAGCCTCATGGGGCAGGAAAGTGCCTGGAGTAAAAGCTTCAGCAGGGGAAGCTCTCATTTCTCCCTGATGCATTACTGGCAAAGCTCTGAGAGTCAGAAATGGAGGGAAAGCTTGGGAGTAATCAACCCAGCTCAGGGCCAGGACCTCCATCCTGCAATGGCTCATTCACCTGCCTGATGCACCAAGAGCTCTGCAAGAACAGAGGCTGAATCCTAATCAGCCTGTGCTCTGGCCTTGTGCTTGGTACTAGCTGGCCCTCAGTACCGTTTACTGAATGTCAGAGACCACGTCTACAAAGTTCTAAACACAATGGTGAGGCATCAGGTGGGATCAGGCAGTTTAGGGTAATGTCCGCGGGGAAGGAAGATGGCAGATGAGGAGGAAACAAACCAGATGGTCAGGATGTGAGCAACACTGGCGGAATGTGCCAGTCAACCTACAGAGCCGCCCTTCCCCCTGAACCCAAGTGCGGTAACTAAAAGCGGGTCAGGAGGGAAAGAGATTGGCTGGTGTGCTTTTCGAAAGAGCCAGCAGAAGGCAGGAGCAGGAAATGTAAACCCCTAGGCCAGTGAGCTTCTGCGGCAACCCTTCTTGGGCCCCCTTTCTGGGAGCTTTGCTGCTTCCGATCTTGAAAGATTAAAGGGACTCCTTTCAAACAAAGTCAGGAATGCCGGCTTTTTCCAGTGAGAGCGCAACTGGGCATCATCGCGCATCCTAGCTGCCCAGCTTCCAAAGAAGCCTCCCTCTGAAGAAGCAGTGATACTCCAAGGGTTCCTAAGGCGCATGCGACTCCCAGGAGGCAGTGAGCTCAGCTTTGAGTCAGGATTGGTGACTTGTTTCCAAGAACTTGGGATTTTCCTTGTCTAGCTCCGCTTAAGAATCACCTCTGGCCCATCGTCAAAACAGCAGAATTAACTGCGCAGCTTGGCTTCTGTCACACTCCGAAAGTCACACCTGCCACCAGCTTCTTCCTGAAGAGGCTGGGCCAGGTCGCCTGGTCCTAGGACAGCACCCACTCCTGTGCTTGGCTGGGTACCTGACTGGGTGACAGCAAGTAGTGCTGAGGCTCGGTTTGAAAAGCCAAAGTGGCAGCTCCAGGGCCCATCACAAGGGGTTTCAATAACGCTGAGGTCGAAGATGACGTCAAACTCCTCAGACAAATGCCATCCTATGACAGGGGACAGGTGCCTGTATACACTGGCTAACACTCTCTCTCTGGAAACCATAGAGCAGCTAAACCCAAGCACGTATCTGTGTACCAATTAAGTTCATACCAGCTCTCTCCTATTTCATCCTCAGGGTACCCTCTGAGACAGGTATATGGTGATCCCGCACTTTACAGAAGAGAAGTAGGCTCTGTGAGGGGAGGTAATCTGTTTAAGATGTCTCAGTGAGGAGGGGTTGAGGGTAGAGCTCTTACTGCTATCCTCGCCAGTTTCTCCTTGAACCATAAGTTGTCTAAAGTGACGGGAACTGTGGACACCAACCAGTCCAGGGGTGGAAAAGGCAGATGGCCATGGGGGCCGAGGGACAGGCTGGAGACAGAGAGTGCAATAGACTGGGCAAGGGAATGGCACAGACGGTACCAAATGAGAGAACGCAGCCACCAGAAGACACTCAAATTCAAATAAAAATAAAAACCCAAACCACTCTGAATTCCAACTCTTGCTTCACGCTTCATTTCACGATGGAGAAGCTCACATTTGGAAGGTGATACAGGAAAGCCAGCGCGGTGCAGTGGGGATTCAGGCCTCAGGGAGAGCCAGCTGTCCTGGGAGAGGCAGCTAGTGCCTGTTAGCTGAGAGACCCAGGGCACGGGACTTCACCTCTGACACTCCTCTATGTGCAAAATGAAAATAATCTCTTCTTCACATCATTACTGTAAGGACTGAAAGGAATCAAAATACAGGGTGGGGCAAGGTCGGCTTACAGTTGTTAATATGCGAAACACAGAGCTTGTGTTATTATTTATTAATGATTGTAGCCCGGGCCAGGTAGCTCCGTTGGTTTCGGGTTCAATCCTAGATCAGGGCACATATAATGGTCAACCAACGAATACATGTGAATGCGTGAACAACGAACAGGTGTCTCTCTCCCTCTCTCGCCCCCTTTCTCTCTCTAATAAAAAAGACTGCCTTGTTTTCCACATGAACAACTGTAAACCGACTCTGCCCACCCTGTCTGCAAGATGCCCAGGCCTGTGTGTGACAGTATTTCAGGGAGATAGAAAGCCAAGCAAGACCTTGGGACATAATAGTCTCTTCCGCAACGTACCTCCTCTCCCGAGATGCCCTAAACGTACTGTGCGGCAGGTGGACAATCTGAGGATGAGCACACTGAACTCAGTGCTGACAGCACAGAACAAGAAGCTGAAGCCACCTCATCCGGAAGGCCTGGAGCGCGGGGTGTGAGGCCTTCCACCCCCACCCAGGCAGGAACCACCAGGACCACGTGGGCACTTCTTCCAGAGTACTATCTCCTCATCACCTCCGTAGGAGGAGAGGCGAGGGAGGTGGAGGGAGGTCCTGGCCTTCCCACTGCCCATGCCCCTGGGGAGTTCCATGGCAGCAACAGTCCACTTTCAAGGGCTGAGGGGCTTTGCGAGACCTACTGGAAACCCAGATCTAATTCATGCAAACAGTTTTTAACGCCTAACACCTTCCTGAGGGTTAGGGTCTATGAAGGCCTGACACATAACAATCCCTTAGTCACCAAGACCTGGAACCTTGGAGACTCACGATCCAAGATGTGACATGGGCCTTTGCTTGTCCTTGTGCTTCGCTCCCACTGTCCCGTCCCGGCAGTGGTGGAGGCTGTGTTGAGGTGAAATGAAGGGAAGGGAGCAACTAAAGGATTTTCCCCCTCCCCTCCTTCTCTCTTGCCAAGCTAGGACCTAGAGCCCTGGGCTTTTAGTTACAATTCGGTTGCTGTGTCCTCTGTACTATGTGCCAGGCTCTCCAGCAGGCAGGGGGGTGCAGAGACAGTGTGTTCTGTAATCTAGAGGGAGGGTGCACATGGCCTAGCAGAAACAGTGACCCGAAGTTATGCCAGTGACTAGATGAGCAGAACGTGGGGGTTGCTCCAGCGTGTTAATTCCCTCTCCTCCCTGCATCCGCACACTGAAACGCTTTCTTCGGGAACACCAAACCTGACAAAACCATAAAAACCTGGAAATAACTTAACATTGCCTGTTTTGTGTCCTCTTTTTAACTCTCCTCGAGGCACCAGTGTGTAGGCAGGCACTCTGGGATCTGGAAAACCAAGGGCACTTTGCTTCTCAAGCCCTAAGGGCTCTCCTCAAAGGGGAAATAAATACTGATGGCTCCTGTCAAGCTGAATTTGGGACTACAGCGATCATCTAGATTTGCCCCCTCATTTACATACAAATGAGGAAACTGAAGCCCAGGGTCCCATGTCCCCTCTGGTGGCCCTTCTAGTATGCGGTGGCTCTTTGTTTTCTCCTGAACTGCGATTCTTCAACTACTTTTACTTGCAGGCGGGGCAGGTGGTGACACACAGCGGCTACAAGCCATGCAAGAACCCTCCACTCAGGCACCCTCCAGGTTCAGGGTTAAAATCCTGAAAACAGACCCGGACAAATAAAATGCCTGGGCTTACAGTCCTGCTTCTTTTCTAGGCACAAACAGCCAACGTCTAAAAGGAAGCGACAGAGAGATCACAGAGCCACGGCTAAGGATTCCCACAGCTTATTCCGTCCCCGCGTCGCCCGCGCAGCCGCAGCAGCCTGGGGCACGTGTGCTGAGGTAACTCACCGACTCTAGTCAGATCTGTACCTTACATTCAAAGCATCAATCTTACGTGTACAGATAAGTCCCCACTCTATGAGGAAAATACTGTAGAAAAGGTTCACTTTGAGAGACATTTCTCTCTGGACCGTTTTAAAATTTCTATCTTTGTAATCAGAAAAAAAAATTTACAAACCCCAATTTCTTAGGGAGGGTTTCTGCGCCTATATTTGACGCGAGGAGCTGCTTTTAAAGCTCTAGCTACTCTGCCAAAGTTCTTGGGTAAAAAGTACGACAGCATTTGAAAGGAGCCCATCTATGGGACCTGAGGCTCAGACTCTAGTCCTAAGTAGTTTCAGACAAAGCCATAACTTCCGGAGCAATAATATAATATAATATAAAAATAGAGACTTTGTGGCCAACAAAAGCAAGCTCTCCAGAGAGCTCTGCCTGCAAGCTCTGCTTCTCCCAGGGGTGGAGAATGAAGTTCTACTCACGAGAGCAAAGAGTTTCTTCTAAGTCCAGGGGTCCTCAGTCAGAGGTGCAGGTAGAATTTAAGAAACCAGGATTCGAAACGCCTCCCTTTTGAGGATAAACCTCCCTTTTGAGCAGACCAGGCAGGATTCTCTCTCACTCGTTCACTCCCCGTGTCTCCTGAATAAAACGCACTTCGAGGTTTTAGGGGGTGTTTCCCACGTCTCTGCCAAGTCAGTCCCCATTTGCTGTAATTCAATGCTCGGCCTGATGATGTCAACCACTCAGCTCCCTGCTCAGTTTCCACCCCTCTGTCCACTAGAGAGATCCATTTCCTTCGGACAATGAGCCAGGGGGCTGTAACTACATCCCGGGCCTTCGTCACATTTGCCTAACATCCTTCCTTCAATTTTCAACACTGCAGCCTCACTGACAAAAGGCTTCCTATCCACTCACTGCAGGGCTCCCGGCAAATCCCTCAGCCTCTCAGTCACTGTGGGCCACCAGTTTGCTCTGCAGCATTTTAACTAACTTCTTTGGAATACAATATACCAGGTTAGGGTGGAGATCTGCTTCTCGCCCACCCCCACCTCTCTTTTCCTGCTCAATTTTCCCAGCTGTTTAATTTCCCCAGAGTTTTCTAGGTGCATGCTGGGCGCAGTACGTGCGAAAGCTTTTCCTTCACCTCGGGAATGACACGCGCCCACATGAGAGGCTTGCGAGCGCTGGTCTTAACTTGAGGAACTGGATTCTGACCTTAGTCACCCACCCAACAGAATGAACGGCCTTGAGTCAGTCAACCCTCTCTCTGAGAGTCAGTTTCCCCATCAATAAAACAGCTTTGGTGTCTTCCCCTTCTGCAATTCAGTGACAGAGGAGCTTAACAAATGCAAAGGAATTTTACCACAAGCCGACTAACTACAGGCTTGAGGGAGGGAAGAACCCCGGAGAGTCACAGGACACTGCTCAAGAGGTCAGGCTCAGCCTGGCTCCTAAACCCCCTTTATTTTGGAGCAGAACTGTTTCTCTGGGAGAAAACCCAAAAGAATTCACTGAGCAAATCCTGGGGGACACTGAAAGAGGCAGCATGAACTGGAAGATAAGATAAAGAAGCAAGAGACTTTAACTATCCTGAGGGACTAGCATGGAACAATAGCGGTTACAAGAGATAATAATTACTTGCATTTGTAGAGTGCTTGGTGGGAAGACACATCAACCTCTCTACTTTAGTGTACACTGGAAAGCAATGTGACACGTATAGTGATTATCAGCATCAATTCAGGCGCCAGAGACATGGATCTGAGTCCTGTGTGACTACTTCAGGGTTTTTGGTTTTTTTTAAAACTGTAAAACAGAATGCTAGGGCCTCCATTTTAGGACTGTGAGAATTAAGTAACATTAATGGAACTGTAAGTTTTTGACACATACTAAGTGTTGACAGATGGTAGCTCTCATTGTCGTAGTACATAACCTCACTTGATTCTCATTTTACGAGAATTAGGTTCCCACTATTCATCTCCTTTTCCTGACTAGGAAAACGAAGCTCAGAGAAGTGACGTGCCGGAGGGCACACAGCTCAAGATGAAAGGGCCAGACTTCGAAAATGAGTCTTAATTAGGCCAGCACACAGGCCAATGCTACTTCTCAAAATGGTTATTTCACCGAGTCTCCGGCCCTTATTTCTAACTGGGATCATCTCTTCTCAGAAAAATGAGCGAAGCTTATTAAAACAAATGGGCAAGGTGGGGGAGGCAGAGTTGTCCTGGGGTCGGCGAGGCCAGGGATGGGGCGAGCTGGGCAATCTGTTGCTTAAAGAAAACATTTGGGGCCACTAGGTAAGAGGTGGTGCTTACTTCTTTTACTTCCAAAATACTGTGTGGCCTGGAAGTAAGACTGGGCTTCAGTCGCCTCTCCCCCAAAGAGGCAGATCCGATTTGTCTTAAAGCTACTTGCACGGGCAGTTAGGGTTGGAGCTTAATTGGTAAAGAAGAAGCTAGTTATAGGTGTGGGTAAGGCTGTGGTCGTTTGTAACTTAACCAGAATTTTAATTAGCTCATCAAAAAGGGCCAGGCCAGCAGGCTATCTATAGAGTGGGGCAAAAGTAAATTTAGTTATCTGTATGGAAAATAAGACAATAATTAATAAATAATAATACAGGGGTAAACTGTTTCATGTACTCACAACTGTAAACCTCCTTTGCCCCACCTTGGAGTCTGCCGATCTGAAGGCCTTCTCACAGTTGGTATGGGGCTGCGGTGGAATAAAAAGAGCACCACCTGGTACCCCAGGGAGAGCAGCAGCTAACGGCTCAGAGACCTGGGCTTCCTGCTCCTCGCTGTGTATGACCTTGACCTAGCTGTGTATGTGCCTTGGTTTCCCACTGTGAAACAAGAATTAAAATGACACTTACCCTACAAATCCTTCAGTGGACAAGTGCCTGACACATACTACAAGTTAAAAAATACTTGCAAAAAATAAGCTGTAGCAGCTAAATAGTAAAGACATTACTTTCTAATTCTGACTCAGTTTCACCATCCTCTGCCCTGAGGATGATATGACAATAAATGGATAAGGTGAAGGATGCTGGGAAGCCAGAAAAAGGGCCAGTGTTTCTTAGAACACGAGGATGAGCCTGGGACGGAATGCTCTCAGCAGCAGACTCAGCCGGGAGGGCCTGGAGGCCGGACCCGTGTTGGGCTGCGCCTTCAGTGCAGAAGCCCGAGTGGTGTCAGGAAATGAGGATGGGCTCCTGACAGGTCAGCTTACGGACATCGCCCTCAGTGCTCTGAGTCAGGTTTTGTTGCCTGAATGACTGTAACAGTAAGGAGCCCATTCATAAAAACAAAGGGACAGCTTCTTTCTGCAACGTGTATTTGGCAACACTTTCCTTACAGAGGGCTGTATGCCTGTGACAGCATTCACGGAGCGGACCGTGACACCAGCACACTCATTTTGTTTTCTGACATCGACAGATGTACTTTGGGGCCAAGCTTGGTGCTGAGCATTCTGTAATTACCACTTTATGTCATCCTTTCCACAATCAGGTGCAAATGTGGAAACTGATGTGTGCAGAGACTGACCAGCCTACAAAGGTTCACTGGAGTGACAGAGCCCATGCTGTATTTTTAAGTCCCTGACTCACAGCCAGTACTGTCGGCTCCATTAGAGGATAAAGGAAACTTTGGCTGTCTCATAGCACAGAGCTGGTCTGAAAGGCTCAGCCCTTCACCACAGAGCTGCCTTAATTCTCACCCCTCACCCCTAGTCTGGAAGGAGTTTCTCCCTCCTCTGACTTTCCTTAGTACTTTATCTGTTTCTTAAGAAACTTTTCCTCAGTCTCTCCAAGGTTGAGAACCAAGATGGCGGCATAGGTGAACACTGGAATTGTGGCTGTCCACAACTATTTTAAAACAACAACGAAAAGAAAAAACAGACACCACCCAGACCCACAGGAAGGCTGGCTGAGTGGAAATTCTATAACTAGAAACAGACTGAGATGCAGAGGAGGTGCAGAAATAAAGTGCAGAGGTACGGAGGCGCGAGCAAAGGGGCTTGCAGAAAGGGCTCGCAGAAAGGGCTCGCAGAAAGGGCTGGAAGCAATTCGTACCAGAGGAAAGCACAAGCTCCTGACGGCTTTGAACTCCAGTTCCAGGCGAATTTCTGGGGACTCAGAACCATACGGGGAGGAGCTGGACTGTCTGTCGGGCACCATCGGGCACCCTGAGAAACTCCAGAGCGCCTTGAGACCCGGTGCCTCCTAGGGCAGGGCTGAGAAGCGGCCATAGCTGGTTGCTCCGCCTGGTAGACTCCCCGAGACCCCGCCCCACCCAAGATGCACACAGAGGCTTTTGCATATAAAAGGCTGGGAAGCCCCAGGCAGAAGCTAAAAATAGCACCTCCTTGGAGATACAAGTGCCAGCGTACCCAAACAACTCTTGCCCCATAAAGGTGTCTCCAGCACAGAAGTTCTCCCACTGTAGACACAGCAGATTCACATAATCAAGTGGCTTGGAGGTCATTTCCCCTCAGAGATCACCTAACACAGAAAGCCACTCTAACAACCCAGGGAAGCAGCCAAAATGCGGAGACAAAGAAACAGATCACAAATGACAGAAATGGAGGAAAGCAAATGACTGGATATAGAGTTCAAAACCACAGTTTTACGGTTTTTCAAGAATTTTCTAGAAACCACCGATAAATTATTGAGACCCTCAATAAATCTAATGAGACCCTCAAGGATATGAAAAAGGACCAACTAGAGATTAAGCATACACTGACTGAAATAAAGAATATTATACAGAGATGCAACAATAGATTAGAGGAATGCAAGAATCAAGTCAAAGAATTGAAATACGAAGAAGCAAAAAAATACCCAAATGGATAAGCAAAAAGAAAAAAGAATTCAAAAATATGAAGACAGTGTAAGGAGTCTCTGGGACAACTTCAAGTGTACCAACATCAGAATTATAGGGGTGCCAGAAGAAGAGAGAGAGCAAGATATCGAAAACCTATTTGAAGAAATAATGTCAGAAAACTTCCCCTACCTGGTAAAAGAAATAGACTTCCAAGTCCAGGAAGTGCAGAGAACTCCAAACAAAAGGAATCCAAAGAGGACCACACCAAGACACATCATAATTAAAATGCCAAGAGCAAAAGACAAGGAGAGAATTTTAAAAGCAGCAAGAGAAAGTTACCTACAAGGAAGCACCCATATGACTGTCAGCCGATTTCTCAACAGAAACTTTGCAGGCCAGAAGGGAGTGGCAAGAAATATTCAAAGTGATGAATATCAAGAACCTACAGCCAAGATTACTTTACCCAGCAAAGCTATCATTCAGAATTGAGGGTCAGATAAAGAGCTTCACAGACAAAAAAAAGCTAAAGGAGTTCATCACCACCCAACTAGTATTATATGAAATGCTGAAAGGTATCCTTTGAGAAGAGGAAGAAGAAAAAGTAAAGATAAAAATTATGAACAACAAATACATATCTATCAACAAGTGAATCTAAAAATCAAGTGAATAAAAAATCTGATGAACAGAATAAACTGGTGAATAGAATAGAATCAGAGGCATAGAAAGGGAGTGGAGTGACAATTTTCAGGGGGAAAAGGATGTTGGGGGTGTGGGAAGAGACTGGACAATAGTCGTACACCTATGGATGAGAACAGCGGGGGCTATGGATGAGAACAGAGGGTGGGGTGGGAACTGGGAGGAGGGGAGCTATGGGGGGAAAAAAGAGGAACAACTGTAATAATCTGAACAATAAAGATAAAAAAAGGAGACACTTTTCCTCTTCTCTTTTGAAGCATTTTTATTTCTGGGCAGATCTTATTCCTCTGCTATAATTGAACATCTTAAGGAAAAGGTCCGTGTCTAATTTATGAGCATTTTGTACATGCTATGAGACACTTATTAAAATAAAAAAATCCATAAGTAGAAACTTTTATTGAATGTTTACCATATGCCAGATAATACTCTAACATAATCATAGTTGATTATAAAAATAGCCAAATATAGAAGAACAGAAAAAAGGGAGGAAACTCATCCACCATCCCACACCCAGAAATAACCAGTTATTCTGGGGTACAGACACAGGGAGAACCACACCTACACGCAAAGCAGTGTTTTGAAATCAGACACTCAAGTCATTTGGGGGGACCCTGGCTGCTTCCTACAAGGAGGCTCCACTTCCTTGTCCCCTCAGGTTACTGCTGAAGTCCGACAAACAGCTGGCAGAAGGGAAGCCTGGGGGTGCATCTCGACAATGGGAAGGGGTTTGCAGGGTGCCACACTGCCCCGCCCTGCCCTTTTCAGCTTTCCTATGATCCGCTTCCCACCGCTAAAGACAAGTTTCTGATTGGGGCTGTTCTGGGACAGATGGAGCTTCACTCTTGAGTAAATTTTAAACAATCTTAGCCTTGTTATGTTTAAAACTGAGAAGGGCATGTGATCACCTCCTGTTCCTGAAGAGGAATGCCAAGTCCAGAGAAGGCAGACTTCCTGACTCTGCAGAGCCTGGTACTCCAACAGCAGGAAGTCCTTCTATTGATCCAGGGTCTCCCTTGCCACTGTGCTTTGCCACTTGTCACTGTGCTTGGAAATCCTACTCAGCCATCCGATGTCAGATTAAATGTCACTTCCTTCTGAGCCAAGTTAGCTCCCGCTTCCTTATCGGTCCTATGGCACTCTCTATTTCTCCTCTCATAATCCTTACCATGTTATTGTAAGTGTATGTTATCTGTTTTTCCCTGCCAGACTGTAAACTCCGAGAGATCAACAACGTGACTCCCTTGTTCACTGGAACAGAAAAGGAAACTCAAATAAATATTTTCTAAACACACACACACATGCATACACATCCACACCCAATCTTGGGTGGTCCAGTCTTGTGGTAAAGGGAGCAATAACATGAATTAAAAAAGTATCATGTGCCCTGGCTCAGTTGGTCGGTTGGTCCATCACTAAAAGGTTATGGGTTCGACTACCGGTGGGGGCATGTACAGGAGGCAATCAAGGAAAACAATAAAGAGAAAATGGTCCCTACAATGAAAAAGGAAATTCAGACAAATGAGAAGCTTAAAAAAAACTCTTCTCTTCAGAGAGATTCTGAAGATATTGTGTCCATAAAAAATGAAATAAACTGATAATATCAGGCTCTTGGAAATTAACAATATGAATACTGAAATGAACGATTCAGTATAAGGACTGGAAAATAAGGAAGGAAAGCTCTCAAAAGACAGAGAAAATATTCACAGAATAAAAAAGGATCTCTCTATAGAACAATAATCCAGGAAGTCCACCATCAGACTAAACAGAAATCCCAGGAAAAGAACAGAAAGGGGGAAAAGTACAACAGGAAATTATCTGAGAAATCATGAGGCCGAATTCTCAAAGCTGAAGGAAGACTGCATCTTCCAACTGAACAGCTTAGAGTGTTGAGAAAGATGAGAAGAGACAGTAGCTAGACACAGTCTCCTAATCGTCCAGAATTCAAAATGGAAAAAATCCTGAAAGTTTTTAGGAAGGTAGACGGTTTCAAAAGAAAATAATGCGAATGCTCTCCAACTGCTCACCAGCACACTGGGTGCCTGAGTCCAAGGAGAGAGGGTCTAAAGGGAAATCATTTGGAACCTAGGATCTATACTCAGCTAGGCAAGACAGACATCTTCAGACATGCAAGGACTTAGATAATTTTCTCTCATTCACCCTTTTCTCAGCAAGCTCCTGGAGAACATACTCTGCCTAAATGAGGGCTTAAACGAAGGAGATTTGAAAAATAGGGATCTAACAAGTGAGGTGGAAGGAATGTCAAGGATGATGATGACAGCAGCACCTTGGCTGACTCACGGGCCTAGAGAGCACCAGTCTGACCACAGGAGGAAGGATTTTTTTGTTCCTCAATAAGAAATTTTAAAAAGATATAGCATATTATTTAGGATATATTAAAAATACTAGAACAAACAGCTAATAGAATCAAAAGAATATGCTCTTGGGAACAGAACAGGAGAGAGGGGAATAGAGGAGTGAGGGCAGGGGATAGCTGAATTTTAGTGTAAGTTTTTAATGATATTTGACTTTAAAAAGAATGAAGCAAAACTATGTGATGTACCATTTTGACAAAAAAGAGAATTAATTTTTAAAAAGAAATGGAGGTAATATTTAAATGGAGGAACCACCAAAAGAATTAAAAGCAGAAAAAATTAGCCCTCGCGGGTTTGGCCCAGTGAATAGTGCCGACCCGCGGACTGAAGGGTCCTGGGTTAATTCTAGTCAAGGGCACGTACCTAGGTTGCAGGTTTGATCCCCAGGCCTGGTCGGGGCGAGTGCAGGAGGCAACCAATCGATGTGTCTCTCTCGCATTAATATTTTCTCTCTCTCTGTCTCTCCCCCTCCCTTATAACTCTCCCTAAAAATCAATGGAAAAATATCCTCAGGTGAGGATTAACAAACAAAAAAAATTAAAATGGCTCCCTCAGGGTAAGGGGTTAAGCAGAATAATAATGCATATCTGGACTTTAAATGATGTGCATGCATTACTTTTACTTTTTTAAAAACAGTATTATCATCAGTTACTGCTGTCAGTTATTGCTATCTTTTCCTAATCCTAACACCTACAAACTGAACCAGTTTCTCCAAGTGAAGAATCCTAAACTACCCAGTGTGAATATCTCCACATTAAATGTAATAATAACTATTATTACCACTTAACTATGTCTACCATTTGTCATTGCTTAACGTTTGTTATTTCTAATCTTTGTAACACTCCTGCAAGATAGGCACTGCTATTCCCATTTTACAGATGAAAAGATTGAGGCTGAGAGACATTAGCCATTTGCTTAAGGTCACAAAGTAGGCCAGGCTTGGGAGGCTCTTTCCACCACTTTACCTATCCTTACATTCCACTAGTTGGGTACAGTCCAGATGTACTTTTACACAAACTTCCTCGTCAACTCCATGAAACAGGAGAGACAAGGTTATTCTCACTTAACAAATGAAAAAACTAAAGCTAAGAAAAGTTAGCTAGTGAGCCTAGGAATCCAGTAGTACTTTCTTCATCCCTTACCATCTATCCCCTTGAGAATAAAACGTCAAGTTATTCATCTTTTCATGGACATGTGACATAAGAGTCACTAAATGAATGCTGCCAAAGCAAGAATTTTTTAAAAAGAGACTATTTTCTCCAAAGGAATAGAGTAATAACCCATGGAACGTCCTCAGTTGCTCAGATGTCAGTGCCCGCCTGGCATAACGCAGATCAGCTGCTAGCACGCAGCGTGCAGCGGTTCCCAGGACCAGTGCCAAAAGGAAGGAATGAGCCGTGGGCGCTCCTGCCCTGAAAAGAGAACATCTATCTCCTACATCTACTTCAGGCCAGGCCATGTGGCCCAAGGCTTTTTATAGTTGATGGGAAACTTAGATCAGCGTGCCTCCAGGGCAGAGGCAGGTTTGTAAGTACAGCCGTGGAACAGACTTTTTTGGCGTAAAGCCAAAAGTGGGGAACTGAAGCGCCTGGGTCCTCCCGAGCCGACGGGTAAGCTAAGGGCTCTGCCTGGCGGAGAAGCAGCTCCAGAGCTGGGCAAAGTGCCATGAGCCTGTGTGAGATGCTGCGCCAGGGCTCCTCTGGCCTCGGGACAACGGCCGAGCGGCAACTGGGGAAGAAGCTGTTACTTACGTTCAAGCTATTTCCAGCACCAGCAATCTGCACATATTTGGACGACAGATCTCTGAGCTTCAAGTGAGCAGTGCTTTGCTCCTGGACACTCACCAAACACATGGCCTCCCACCCCACCCCCACCCCCTAACACTTGTCGCCCTCAGGGTGTTTAAGTTGATGACTTTTAAAATATTATAAAAAGAAACTACATTTTAAGAGTAACTAACTTAATGCCCGGACCTGTGTGGCTCAGTGGATAGAGCGTCGGCCTGCAGACTCAGGGGTCCCGGGTTCAATTCTGGTCGACGGCATGTGCCTTGGTTGTGGGCACATCCCCAGTGGGAGTGTGCAGGAGGCAGCTGATCGATGTTTCAATAAAATATATTTTAAAAAAAAGAGTAACTTTTGTTTTTTAAGCCTCACTCAAGGATATGTTTTTATTCATTTTAGAGAAGAAGGGAGAGTGGGAAACATCAATGTGAGAGAAACATCGATTGGTTGCCTCCCGTATCCACCCTGACTGGGGATCAAACCCAAAACACCAAGTATGTGCCCTAACCAGGAATCGAACTCACAACCTTTCCAACCAAGCTGGCAAGGGCAAGAACAACTGACTTTAATTTATTCGCCTATAAGTTTAAACTACATAATATCATTTTCTTTCTTTAAGGCGTGAATCAGATATTAAATTCTAATACATGTGTATTCTATAAAAAAAACTGAAATGCAAACAGCACCTGAATGAGGTCTCTATTTTAACATGTACTATACTGTTGTAATGATACTGAGCCTATTTCTTATGACACAGTTTACATAGGCTGATAAAAAGGTTTAAGAGCAGATCCACAAACAATGTATAATCGCATACACATTTCAAACAGACAAAAGATGTCGAAGATGTCTTATCAACCACCAGTCACCAGTTCTGGGGCAGAAGCAGTTGTAGTGTTCCATGATCAGCAATCTCCCCCCCCCCCCCCCCCACCCCTACCCCCCCACCGCATTCCAAACGGGAGGTTTGCCTGTAAGGAAAAGATGTGCAGACCCTTCTGCACAGTTGTAACTCACAGAAGGTGTTACACATACCTTTGCCAACAAACGTGTTTGGAAAAACCAGCCGACCTCTAAAAGCTGCCTTGTTTTTACAGCAAAAGCAATGCTGACCAGCCATCCTGCTGAGCCAGGTATTAATTCCAAAGGTAAGGTGACCAGACGTCCTGCTTTTGATGGGACAGTCCCGATTTTTAACAATTTGTCCTGTGTCCCGCGGCGTTTTTAAAAAGTCCCGATTACTCTTTGTAATATTTTAAGTAATAATAAAAAAAGAAAAAGAAAAAGAAAGAACCCCCCTGGTCAATGGTGTACCACTTTAAATTTGGTCACCTTATAAGGGCAAAACTGATTATTAATCATCACCTACTCTATTGGCTAAACTGTTGGCGGCTTTCAGTCCTGCCACACAACGCAGACAGAAACCAGCATAGAGAAAAAGGGCAGAAGTGAGAAGAAAGGTTGACAGTGTGAAGGGTGATGCTGGACGGTTAATTTAGGAAGAGGGAACAGAAGGGACTAACTTGTTCCTAAGGAAGCTCATCAGAAGACAGACAAAACAGTCTCTAAGATAAGCTTTCAATAAATAACGCCACTTTCAGGAGGAAAGTGCTAATGAAGGTAAAGAAAGGAAACATGTCTATACACAGTGGAAATGTAAATTATTTTAGAAAAATTTTGCAGGTCAACTTGTAACTATTATATTAACCACAGTTTGGTGGTGTTGTTTTTGTTTTGTTTTTTTTACATATTTTTATTATTGTTGATTTCAGAGAGAGGAAGGGAGAGGGAGAGATAGAAACACCAATGATGAGAGAGAATCATTGATTGGCTGCCTCCTGCACTCCCTAAGCCCCTTACTGGGGATGGAGCCTGCAACCTGGGCATGTGCCCTGAACGGGAATTGAACCCTGACCTCCTGTCCTGGTTCATATGTCGACGCTCAACCATTGAGCACACAGACTAGGCAATTAATCAATTTTTTTAAAAGTGTGTGTGTTCTTTTTAAAAAATTTTTTTATTGATTTCAGAGAGGAAGGAAGAGGAAGAGAGACATAGAAACATCAATGATGAGAGAGAATCATTGATCAGCACGCCTCCCAATGGGGATCAAGCCCGCAACCAGAGCATGTGCCCTTGACCGAAATCAGACCTGGGACCCCTCAGTTCACAGGCTGACTCCATCCACTGAGCCAAACCAGCCAGGTCTTAATCACAATTTTTTAAAAATAATTCTTTATTGTTGAAAGTATCACACATGTCCCCCTTTCCCCCCCATTGACCCCCTCCAGCTTCCCCCCCAGCCCTTCCCTCCCACACACCTGCCCACCCGTCCTCCCCCCACCCTCCAGCCTGGTCCTCTGGTTTGCATAAAAATATCTCAAACAAAACAAATAAAAACAAAAACCAGAGCTCTCTTCTTTAATATACAGTAACCATGGATTTTCTTTTATGCTATTTTAAGGAAAAGGAATTAAAAAACTAAAAGGATATTCTGAAAAAAATTTCTAATGCTAACAGGAACCTGCAATCCAGGTTGCTGGTTGGTACGGTTAGATCAGCAAACATTTATTGAGCTATGAAATGTTTGCTATTTGCATTGTATGGGGCTCTTTCACACAGACTGCCTCATTTCTTCTGCAATACATGTTCTCTTTGTAAGTGCTTATATTACCATTTCATAAAAAAAATGAAAGTGCAAGGTAAGAAGGGCAAGAGTACAGACAGACCTACCTTTTCCTAAATTCACAGGGAAAACGTCAGTAATGAGAGAAGCAGGAGGGCCAGGATAGATAGTAGCATGGATAGAAAGTGGAGAGACTATGTCAATATGGCTCTGTTAAAGTATGGTGTGAATGCAGATGCACTTAAGGACAAATCCTGACTCCATCTTCCACTTACTAGCTGTGTGATCTTAGGCAAATCACTTAACCTCTCTGAATTATAGTATTTCATTTGTAAACTAAAGAAAATAATAGTGTCCATTGCATTTAAATGCAGGGAGGTAGAAGGAGAAGTGGAGAGGTGCTAATTTCTTCATCTTTTACAGAGTTAGAAAATGAGTGGATTAAGACTGCCATTTCAGCCAATAGATGGACTAAATTTCCCAAAATCCTTCTCCTCAAATCCCTCAAATGATAAAAAATTGTAATGAGATGAATAACAAAAATATAAATTTCAGAAGAAAGGAAATCCAGTCTTATGATGATGAGAATAGAAATTCTGCATTAAATGTGCCTTATCAGAGATTTCTTTGTAATGATAATACCCAGTGTTGCAGAGATATGGAAAAATGTAGGTGAAAATGAAAAATGCCTCAACATTCCTATAAGGCAATTTGATAATTCATATTGAAATCTTTTTATCTACTTTTGTTAATCCTCACCTGAGGATATCTTTTCATTGATTTTTAGAGCATGATAGGGAGTGGGAGAGAGAGACAAACATTGCTATGAAAGAGATACTGTATTTCCGGCGTATAAGACGACTGGGCGTATAAGACGACCCCCAACTTTTGAGAAGATTTTCCTGGGTTAAAAGGTCGTCTTATACACCAGAACATATAGTACCTCGATTTGTAGCTTCCCACATGCCCTCTCCCACCAGGGCTAGGGATTGAGCCCTTGACTGAAATCGAACCCAGAACCCTTAGGCCCTTTGGCCAACGTTCTATCCACTGAGCTGAACCCGACTAGGGCAATATGGAAATCTTTTTTAAAAAACATACACACACAACGTGTATATGGAAACTCTCTGTTCCATTTTGCTTGAACTTAAAACTGGCCTAAAAAGTAGTTTACTGGAGAAACAAGATGGCGGCATAGGGTAGACACCGTATATGCAGCTGTGAACAACTATTTCAGAAAAACCACGAAAAGAACACACGGACACCACTCGCACCCACAGGACGGCTGGCTGAGTAAAAATCCTACAACCAGAGAAGAGTCTGAGACTCAGAGGAGTGGCGGAAGCAAAGTACAGAGGTACGGAGGCGCGCGCACGGGCTCGGGGAAGGGCTGGTACCGGAGGTTGTGGTTCTTTTCCAAAACGGAGAGAGCCACAAGCTCCCAGCGGCTCTGAACTCCAGTTCCAGGCGAGTTTCGGAGGTCCCACAGACACCC
>PVJC01030581.1:0-21108 GCA_004026665.1 Murina feae
AATGTCAAGTAAAATCTTAAATTCATAAAAATTGTAATGCTAAACATAAAAATGACTATTCTTAGGTTAGTAAAAAAATAAGCAAAATTAAAACTTTTATTCAGAATTAAGACTTACTAAAATGTATTAAAATAAATACATTTACTAAATTCAAAATTAAACTTACTAAAATTTAAAATGCAATAAAGGCTTTTAAAATATACATCAGTGTTGGCCCTGAATCAAGGCCAGCAGTTTGCCTGAAGCTGCTGGTTTTAAGCAGGAGACTAAAGAAATGTCTTTCTGTGGTCTTTCGGCCATTTCAGAACTTAGGAAATGTAATGGTCAGTTCATTAGAAAGAAACACCTGAGAGAAAAGGTGGGGGGGTAAAGAGAATAAAAAAAGAAAGAAAGAAATGTGTATCACTAGTGACATTGATTTCAGCACATTTTTGGTGAACTTGTTTCTTGGTGCTGAAATGTAAGTGGGAGTAGGGAAGTGATGAGACCATTGAACTGCAATTTTTTCCTCTTAATCTTTCATCTCCAAATCCTAGCTTGATAACTTTGAACATTTATTCACTTATTTGTTTGATAACTTTGAACATTTATTCACTTATTTGTTTTTGCTGCACAGACTGTAGCCTTTTAATTGCTAATTGCTGTGGTTTTTGGTTAAAAGACAGCATTTCCTGTTTGTCTTTAGTTTCATCATTAGTTGGGAAATGAGTTTCATTATTAGTGTCTTTGAACTTGATTACATAAGAGTTAGTCCTCAGGCAGAAGTTTACTTTATTGGTTGATTTTCTCCCTCTTCCTGAGAATTATGGAGAGAAAGAAAAAGGCTTCTAATGAGGAAACCTAGGTGTGGGTAAGGCTCAGATATAAATAGGGTAATAGAGAAGCATGTCATTAGAATGCTTTTGGACCACACAGGTGTTGTGTTTTTGTTTTTTGTTTCAATATATTTTTATTCATTTCAGAGAAGAAGGGAGAGGGAGAGAGAGATAGAAACATTAATGATGAGAGAGAATCATTGGTCGGCTGCCTCCTGCAAGCCCCCTACTGGGGATCAAGTCCACAGCCCGGGCATGTGCCCTTGGCTGAGATCGAACCTGGGACCTTTCAGTTCGCAGGCCAACGCTCTGTCCACTGAGCCAAACTGGCTAGGGCGGTGCTGTGTTTTTGTTTTAGTTTTTCATCTGTAAAAGGTCAGCAGGGTCATGTCTTCTCCTTATTTCTGCCTCCTTCCCTACAACAACCAACATTTGTATGGTGAGTTCGTTTACAGCATATTTCTCTGCATTGCCTCACGCCTTTCAGGCTTTTTTGAACCTTGATCCAGAGGAACAAATATATTTTACATTGCATCCCTATACAAGGGTGCGTATATAATCATTTTGAAGCAAGTTTCATGAAGTGGTACTTTTACTATCTGCGATACATTAAAAATTTTTCTGCCCTTTGCTTCTTTTTTGTTATTTTTTTTAAAAAATTGACTTTAGAGAGAGAGGAAGGGAGAGGGAGAGAGAAACATTGATTGGTTGCCTCCCATTTGTGCTCCAGGGATCAAACCCCAAACCTGGGTGTGTGCTCTGACCGGGAATAGAACCTGTGACCCTTCAGTGCATAGGATGATGCTCCAGCCAACTGAACCACACTGGCTAGGGCTGGTTTGTTTGATTCTTATTCTTTTCTTTTTTCTTTTCTTTTTATTTTTTTATTGATTTCAGAGGGAAAGGGAGAGGGAGAGATAGAAACATCTAGGAAGAGAATCATCGATCAGCTATCTCCTGCATGTCCCCTACTGGGAATCGAGCCCACAACCCAGGCATGTGCCCTTGACTGGACTTGAACTGGGGACCTTTCAGTCTGTAGGCTGATGCTCTATCCATTGAGCCAACCTGGCTAGGGCTCATTCTATTTTTTAAGCAAAGTTGTATTGAAGTGTAATCTACATACAGAAATGTGTCTGTATTATAACTATACAGTGGGATGAGTTTTCATAAAATAAGCAACTCTCTATAGCCTGCCCCCAGATCAGATAAAACATTACCAGTACCTGGAAGACTCCCTAATGATTTCTTCCTCTCTCATTGGTAGCTGCCACTAGCTTGACTTCTGGCATCATATTTTATTCTAATTTTTGCCAGTTATGATCTACTGAATTTATTTAAAAAACCAACAGGTCTCGACCCACAGTTCGAAAAATACAGCCCTAGTTTTATCTCTCTAATACTCATGAGATGGGATTTGTTTCTGTTTTATAAATGAAACAACCCGAGGCTGAGAGGTGGCATGATTTCTTCCAAAATCACCCAGTGCTGTTTCCCCCTTTTACTTATGCCTGAGATACTGGCCCCCTTTCCTCGTGCCTGAGATTCTTTTCTCCCTGAGACAGAGTGTCTTGCTTCTTCGGAAAGTTAGATGCAGCCTTTTTTGTGTGTGTATTTTTTCACTTTATTTTGTGTTTACAGGATTGATAATCATTTTTAATGTAGCTTTAGTGGATTCAATATTATCATTCTTAAGTACCGAGAATGTTTTTTGTGAATATGAGTTGTGTATATTTGTTCATTGCTCTGGAGGTTGTGTGGCTTGGAGGCTTGGCATTCATCCTCATCCCCCTCCCCCCCCCTCCCAGCCCCCAATAAAACTCTGCAGGGACATAGATGGCATGCAGGTGTGAGAAATGGCTTAGACTGGGTGTGTCCAGCTCCCACCCTCACTGTGCAGTAAAGTGCTTTGCTGACTTGCATTTTCTTCCCTGCCTGTAGAAACATATGGGTAGATTTCTTCCCACCCCATGTCTCCCTGAGGCTCCAGAATACCTACCTGCAGGGCTTGCTGAGCTGTCCTGTCATCTTCAAGCCTTTCTGGTTGTGAGGCTGTTGCTTCTAGCCAGGACCTCTAGGAACAAATGCTCTGAGAATGGTTAAGGGTGATGTTCCGGTCTATCCCAAGAAGCCCTTGATTGGACACTGGGCCTGAGGACTCCCTCAGCTGTGAACTTGTGAACTGTCTGGCTCTGTTCATTTTTAGCTTAGACCTAATTCTAATAACCTTGGCCTCCTGAGTTTTCCTCCCTTAATAGAGTTCTCTGAATGAGAGAAAGCTTGGAAAGGCAGGTATGCTATGGCCAGTGGCCTGATAGTAAGGAAGGATAAACTCTAGGATTCAAACCAGGGTACTAAAGCACAGGGTCTGTATTATTGGGGCAGACAGACTCTTGATTCATTAGCTCGTAAGGCCTTTGCAGGTAGAAGAGCAAAGGCCTTTTTTGCCTAGCATAACTTTCTTGTTCCCATCCCTTCTACCTCTAGAAGTCTTTAATTCTGTATAGCTCCTCCTCAGAGCTTCTTTCTATTTGCTAGATTAGATATTGCCTAATTCATAAATCATTGAATAAGGCCAATTAGATCTTTAAAATTTACTCACCTGAACTTTGTTTTTTTGACAAAGAAAATGTAGGACAACATTTTGTTGAAGTGTCCTTGTTGCAGAGGTGCACAGTAATCTTTGGGTAGAAGATTTACTACCTCAAACTTAAAAGAAAGTCATTTTTATTTTGTTATTGATGAAACAGCTGACATTTTAAAAATAATTATTTTTTATTGATGTTAGAGAGGAAGAGAGAGAGAGATAGAAACATCAATAATAAGAGAGAGAATCATGGATCGGCTCCCTCCTGCACAACCCCACTGGGGATTGAGCTGGCAACCTGGACATGTGTCCTTGACTGGAATCAAACCTGGGACCTTCAGTCCGCAGGCCAATGCTCCATCCACTGAGCCAAACAAGCTAGGGCTGACATTTGGTTTTTTAGAAATTTCACTATGAATTAGTAGATTTAAAAAATATATATATTAGGGGCCCGGTGCACAAAAATTTGTGCACTCGGGGGCAGGGAGGTCCCTCAGCCCAGCCTGTGCCCTCTTGCAGTCTGGGACTCCTCGGGGGATATCCACCTGCTGGCATGCCTGGCCAGCCTGGGTGAGGATCTGAGGGCCGTTTTCAGGCTGCCCACAGCTCCCATTGACCCAACATCCCAGCGAGGCTGGCTGGAATCAGGTTTCTGGGGTTTATGTGTCTTCTATAATTGAAACTTTGTTACTTTGAGTGGAGGCCTAGGCAAGGAACGAAGCCTCCTGTTTGCTTCAGCTCCGTGGCTTCTATAATTGAAACATTGTTACCTTTAGCAGAGGCCCAGCCAGCCTAAGCTCCATGGCTGCCGGCCTCCATTTGGCTGGGTTAATTTGCATACAGCCGATCTGATTGGCTGGGGGCATGGCTTGGCTGGGGGCACGGCTTAGGTGTCTTGGAGTGATGGTTAATTTCCATATTACTCTTTTATTAGAGTGTATGTATATATACATATATACATATATATAGATGTATGTATATATATATATTTTAGAGAGAGGAAGGGAGAGGTAGAGAGAGAAACATGGATGGGAGAGAAACATCAACCAGCTGTCTTTTGTACACACAACCTGGGCATGAGCTCTGACCGGGAATAGAACTAGTGACCTCAGTGCATGGGACAATGCTCAGCACCTGAGCAACATTGGTCAGGGCCAGATATTCTTATTTTTATATCAGATAACGGAGGTCTTAAAGTTTATTCTGTTCATTGACCTCAACCCTCAGCTGAAAGGGAGTTGGGTAGAGACAGCCAAATTGTTCATAGTGTGAAGATTGAGTGGCCCTTACTGTTGCATTTGTTATTAAAATGGTGAGTAATTTCTTTTTTGGTTAATGCACCTGGCTTTCTTTGCTTGGAGCAGAAACCACATTGGCAGGGAACTCAGCTCTGGAAGCCCAGGGTGCGCCATGTACAAGTGCACCTGGCTTCACTGAGATGCTCACTTACTGTGGTGGTCTGGAACGGAACCCATACTATCTCTGACGGTATGCCTGTATTTCCTTTTTGCAAGAATGCTGGAGGGGAAAGCAGTCATCAGCTTTTGTGATTTAAAAAAATTTCTTCTCATTCTATTACTCACCTTTATTCAGCATGTTTGATGGTTCTTCCCTATGATTTTCTTAAGACTTTTACATTCCTCCCGCTTATGGAACCTGCAAGTCTATGTAAACATGGTAAGATGGGGATGTCAAAGCGACTGGCTATTGTGATGTGATATTTATGCCTACCATTTTATGCTACAGACTCAGAAGCGGAGAGTTCCTTAGTCCTTAACCTCCCTTCTCTCTCTTCCTCCCTCTGTGAAGAAACATTTATTGATGTGCCAGGCAGCATTGCAGGCCATGGGGAGACAGCAGTGAAAGACAGAAGTCCCTTCCACGTGGAGTTTATGTTTCAGTGTGGGAGACAGAAAAAATGTGTAATAATTTCAGGTGATAGTGATGTTAGGAGGAAGAATATCAAAGGTGTTTCTTAGTAGGAGAGTAACATCTTAAAGTGCTAGCTTTGGAAGGGGCCCTCCAATTGGCTCAAAGGGCAGATGTGTGACTCAGCCTGGAGCACTTTCCATTATTCAGGGAAAAGGAGTGAAGATGTGCATAGACATTATACATTTTGTAGGGCAGGGTTGTGTTCTAAAAGCTTTTACTATGCCTCTTTACTCATTGTTCCTGGCAACACATTAGTTGCTGTCTAGAAATACAGCTCATTACCACCCTGGGTTTCATGGGTGCCCCCTGGGGGCTCCCCTCCACTCAGTCATTTTAACCTTTGGGAAGGGCTGAAATCATAGCCCTTTTACTTAGTAGTTGCATCTGTATAACTGTAGCTCCAGGGTTGTCTTCCCTGCATTAATGGCCGATGTGGCTCAGTTGGTTGGTGTATAGTCCAGTACACCAAAGGTGGTGGGTTCGATTCTGAGATAGGGCACATAATCCAGTTTTGGGTTGGATCTCTGGTCAGGAGGCACCAGTTGATGTTTCTCTCACATTGATGTTTCTCCTCCCCTTTCCCCTCCCCCTCCCCCTTCCCTTCCCCCTCCCTCTCCTTTTAAAAAGAAATACACACAGTTAAAAAAAAAAGCCACTCTGAGCTTCTACCAGATTCAAGGTAATATGAATAGGGTAGTCCTTACAGTTGATGAATTTGACACCTAGAATTGATTATGGAAAGTGCCTTCTTACTGTCTGGAGGTGAAATGGTTCATAGCCAGAGTTAGGTTTTCAGATGCTGGATCTTCTATGTGCTCTTTCTGTCTTTTCATATCCTTTCTCTGGAGCTCTTTGGTGTGGAATGCAGTTATCTGTGGAGGCACTGTAGGTGCAGCAGTTTATCTGGAGTAGCTGAACGCATTTTCTGTAAATCACTTTTGGAGGACAAGGTATAGTCATAGTGGGGATGATTCTAAACTTTCAGAATAGGGATCCTCCTATTTTAGACAGTTGAACTTGTCAAATGGAGTTAGCCTTAGAAAAAGCTAGAAATATTTTCTTTGCTGTTCCTAGCACTGTGCGCGCGCACACGCCTCTCACACTCTTATTAAGGATAAACCTGTAGTTTCTATCCTGGGAATGTGTCTGTAAGTGGAGGAGTCAGTTGCCCTGGCAGCTGCCTGCCACAGGGTTTGAATTAGGAGACATAAACAGATATTCAGCAGAAAAGTTAGGCTCATCCTGATGACTTCCCTGCAGGACACGGGTTGTAATTTGCATGTAAAACAGTGCAAAACATAGCTTGTGTAAGTTATGGAATCACTCAGAAAAAACACGCACATGAGTTTGAATGCAGTAACGTTAGAGAAGACGGAGTTGTTGGCAGCATTGAGTACAACAGGTTCTCACATAACATCATTTCCTTCAACATGGTTTTGTTCTGACATTGATGAGATGCTGTAGGAACTTAACTCGTTTATATTAATTAGCCTATGGTAAAATTGGTTTCTTCGCGTCCTTTTACTGCAGTCCCAAGAACCTGTTCACAAGTCCTGTTAATTGAGGACTTACTGTACTACCTTTAGTGAAATTGCTCTGAAAATGAAAAAGAGAAGAAAAACCCTAGTGGATGATACCACTTATTTTGTTCCCCTAGTTGTTAGTTCCTTTTAGGCAAGCATGAACAGAATGTTAATATATTTTCTTTAGCAAGGTACAAAGCTAAATTGGCATCTGGTAAAGAAATGGGGAGCGGGGTGGGGTGAGCCCCATCTGCTTGGAGCCCAGTTGACACGATGCCCAGGGTTCCTGTCCAGCTTGGTCACAGCCACACTTTTTCTGGTCAAGGTCGATGTTGCCACTTGAGGGTGTCACTGTGGAGTCTTGAGAAATAGGGGTTGGAGCGTGGGCTCCTGATAGCAATGAGTGACAGAAAGGGAGCCTTCAAGGGAGGCTGCCCAGTTAGCTTCTGTGAGCCCAAGGCAGGCCTTCGGGAAAGCCTGAGAATTGAGAGGGGATGGGAAGAGGGAGGATTTCTCATCCTGAGATGCAGTGTAAATGAGCTCTACACATGCTGTCCTGGACCTAGCCCGGCCCCTCCCCAGGCCACGAAAAGTCAGCTGCTCCCTCAGGTCCTCCTTTGGTGCCTTTTCTTGCTTTTGCTGAAGGAAGCTTCTGTGCTGTTCTGAGCCCCAGGGGCTGCTGGCATTGGCTTCTGGGCAGCTGTGGCTGGGAGAAGGGCCCTGGAGGGCTGATATGAAAAGCCTTTGGAGCTTGAGTTTCTCCAAAAATGACGACAGGTCTCATCTGAGCCCTCAGTACACAGGAGACTCCATGTGTCCTCGGTGCTTCTGCCTTTCCCTGTGGGATCTAAGTGACCCGGAAAGATGGAGGCCTCAGAGGGAGCCTTTTGCTTTTCCTTTTAAAGTATCACTTTTGTTTCCTGTTTACGCCAGCACCACAACCCCCTTGGGAAATGGCTGAGGAAGTGGCGGAGGATGGGGTGGTGATTGAGACAGAATCTGAGAGACACTTAGCCTCTGGTCTGGATCCTTGGGTTGAAAAGAAGGGAGGGAGGGAGGGAGGGCGGAGGGAAGAAAGGAAGGTCTGGGGAGTTGGGGCTGGGCTGACAGAACTTGAGCAGCAAGGCAGCCTCTCCTTGCTGCCCTGTGCTGGTCCGAGAACTTGAGCCTCCAGACCCACCACCCAGCAGGGTGGTGGTGGGAGTGTGCACTGGTCTGGTTCTGCTGTGAGGGCCACTATGGAGGCCAGGGTGTGAGTTTTGGCCTATGAGTTAGAAATCAGGTGGGTTTTGTCTTACTCTCAGTGCAGTCTAAACACTGGTCCATGACAAGTCAAGTAGGATTAATTATCTTATTAGTTCAACAAATCTTAGGGTGCCTGCTATGTTCCAGATACTTCTTCAGTGCAGTGGGAAACAAGACACCCATGTGTGTCCCAGCTTGCACAAACTTACTGAGTTGTATACATGTACCGATAGGTCCTTTATAAAGCACGCACAGGAAAGAAAATACGAACAAGACAAGTGGAAATAGGTTCTCTTATTTCTTCCCACACTTCAGAGTACTAGAATTTGTGTTTCAGATATCCACCTCCACTGTAATTTTGGGAAGTGGATCAGTTTTGAGTTGGGGCTGCCTATTGGAGGTGTGAAAGAGGGAGCAAGTCAGGCAGATGCTGAGCTCACGTAGTTGGTTAGCACATGAGTCTCAGCAAGGCCTGATGGCCACCATTCTTCCCACTCCACTCTCCTTGGGAAAGGCACCCAGGTTGCCTGAGGTGGGTGCTTAAGGTTCTTGTGCTCCTGTCCCGTACACTGTGGTAAGGGTATTGAGGGGTCTGTATGGTGTTTCTATTCAGACCCTTTTTAAATTTTATAGACATTCATTGATGTTGTATTTCATCATCCCAACAGACGTCCGAGACGAGGGATCCTTTCCCCACTGGGAAGACCAGAGAGTGGAGGCCTGTGCCTAGTGTAATGAGCATGAGCGCTGGGCCCTGGACCCTGCTCTCCCTGCCTGGCTGCTGCTTCCTCCTGCAGAAAGTCTTCCTTTCCGTCTGCCTGCCTTGCCATCCTCTGGAGGAACAAACCAGTGGACATGCTGGGCACCCCTGACTCTTGGCCCAGCATGTGCTACTTTTCTTCTGGGAGCAAACGTGGGCTCCAGGTCCTTGCTTCCTGCTGGGTCCATAATGGAAGCTGCACTTGGCCTCCTTTACTCAGGCATTAGAAGCCCAAGTGCAAGGGCTTTGCCCGTGGGGTAGGGAGGAGCTAGAACACTGCAGACATCTCCAGGTTCTCTTAAGTTTCTGTTCCCTTGGCCTGCTCTCCTGTGACACTTGGCTGGGGCAGGGTGGTTGGCTCGGGGTCAGGAGCCTAGAGAGCTGGCTGACTTGCCACCTCCCCATTCATGTCTTCTGAGGCTGTTTGCGTTCCTTCCCTTGCACAAGAATTGGCCTTTCCACCGGTGGGAGAAGGTTTGTCTGTGTAAGTGTTGGTCTCCTGCTTAGACGAGACTCCAGAAAAGGACTTTTTTCAGTGGCCTGGGGTGAGGCCTGAGACCTTGCAGGTAAAACCTAGGAAGTTAATCTCCTTCAGGCTTGTTCCTTCAAGGCATTTACTTAATTCCCTAGTTGTTCATCCCAGGCCCCGGCCTCTTTGGTTATAACAATAGTAGTCAGTGTCTTTGTAGCAGTTCTTGATCTACTACTTTTGGCCTCACTTCATCCTAGCAAGGAGGGGGAGGAATTACTTAAGATGATAGATACAGCAGGAAATAGTGCTGGGCTAACATTTATCGAAAGGCCTGGAAGACTGAGGGAGTCAGAGCCAAACCGGACCTCCCTGCCCCCTCCCCTGCAGAGGCTCAGCCTGGCTCCTTCCTGCCCTTCCTCCCCCGAGGAACCAGCAGCTTTTTCGAGTCTCCTTGACAACAGAATGGATAAGTTAAAAATAACCTTGTGCTGGGCCTTGTGTGTGTGTGAGTGATGCACACAGGCACATGCCTTCTTGCCTGCTGTGCTCAGCTCAGCCCCTGTGGCTTCTAGATGCTCCCAGGTTGAACAAACTTAATTCAGAAGACCTGGGCTAATGGGAGATTTAGGGCCAGCCATGGAGCTCCTCAGAGTCCGGGTCTTCATTTGTAAATAGGGATCTTTTTGCTTCTTCCCTTCCTCCCAGAACTGCTCTGACGTTCACAGGTATGGGAAATGCTCTACAAACTGTGAAGGGCTATGCAGATACTCAGTATTGTTGTTACTGTCTAATTCTACATGATTTGATTTCTCCCCCACCTCTTCTCACAGCAACTATGCTAAATTCCCTTAAGAAATAAAAGCTCTGAGTAGTAGGATCAGGAATGAGGACCCGATGAAATCTAGTCACAGCCCCCTTTTGCATTCTTTGGATATGAAGGAACCTCTCTCTGCCTCTTCTAGACTATTCTCTGTCAGGCAATGGGCATTGTGTAGACTGGCTGCTGCCCATCCTCCCGAGGTGCAGGTGCATGTCACTCTTGCAGTAGAGAGCGGACCACTTTGGCACATGTCAGAACTGTGTCAGGATCGCCGTGAGTCCCGTTTGTTGTGTCACCTGACAATGCCAGGTCCTTAGGCCCAATTTGGGTCTTTGCCCACAGGTCTCCTGTGACAGGCACGTACTTCTTAGTATCCTGCATTTTTTACCTTTTCCTCTTCTGTTTTTCTGTTGTGTAGGAGTCAGAACCAGAAGTAAAGGCAGATGGAGAGACTGCATCGGACAGTGAGAACCGTGCGGAAGCTGCTCCCCCAGTAACCTCGGCAGACGATACCCCAGAGGTCCTCAATAGGGCCCTTTCCAACTTGTCTTCAAGGTAACCTGCTTAATGATGTGGGTGCTTGTTGGAGGCCTTGGTGCCTGTCCAAGTGCCATGGAAGACCCAGGTCCCTCAGAGAGCCCACAGTCTTGTGGGAGTCCCCTTCTGTCCACTGGCATTGCCATAGTCTCCCCTGCCTCTGCCCAGGGCTCCACTGAGCGTCATCTTAATAGCAACTGTGAGCACAGCTGGGAGGGTCTGGCATTTGGAAGGTGCTGTAGGCTGGGCTGGGAGGGGCATTCCGAGGAGAATGAAAGAGTGGGCAGTGGGGTGGTGGTGGGCAGTGTTGCTGACACAGCACATGTGGAGAAATGGTCCCTGGGGCTTGACTGATGGGTGGACTGCTTTTCACAGAGGAGTCCAAGTTTGTAGTTCAAAGTGTAGTTTTCCCTTTCCCCTGCACGTCCTTGTGGACATTTAAAAATTCTGAAGAATTGAGAAATGTCTTAACTTGGGTGAATCCAGGGTAGAAATTCTAGTCCCTGAGACTCTGATCTCTCCAACACCAGCTATGTGGGTAGGTTAAAAACACCAACTGTAAGACCCCAAAATATTGTCTAAAAGTGTTTCTGTCGTGCCTCCCACACGCGTGTCCTTTGAAAGGTGATATTGTGCAGTGGCTCAGGGCATGGATTCTGGAGCCAGCTCCCAGGGTTCTAGTCCTAGCTTAACTATTTCACAGTCGTATGGCCTGTGCACCCAGTTCCTTGTCAGTAAGAGATAGTAGTGTTGAGGGCTGAGTGAATTAAGATTCCTAAAGTCCTTATAAAGGTGCCAGGTGCGTATTTGTGATACCTGTTATTATCACTGTTTAATGTTGTTATCACCACAACGATGCAGGTGCAGAGAGATGTAAGATTCTGCTGTAGGAAAATGTTTATAGTTGTGTGTTTTTGTGGATAGAGACAGCCTTAGAAGCTGTCTAAGTAGATTCGGAAGTAGAGGGCACCACGTTTCCTTGGGATTTTGGCCTGATTCCTTCATTAAGACATAACTTAGGTGTAGCCCTTGGAGCATCAGCTGAGTTTGGTGTGGGTGAGGCATTGTCTCTAGCAGCCCTGCTCCCACCAGCATGTGGCTAGTTTGTCCTCCAGGTGAAGGAGGTGCTCCTGGAAGATGCTAACTAACCCTCAGGCCCTCTCCTCCCAGGAGGAGCCATCCCCTTGGGTTTGTGCTTCAGTTGTTTCTGGGCTCCTAACGTGGTTTCTCCTTCCCTCCTCTCTAACTTAGATGGAAGAACTGGTGGGTGAGAGGCATCCTGACTTTGGCCATGATTGCATTTTTCTTCATCATCATTTACCTGGGACCAATGGTTTTAATGATAATTGTAAGTGCCACTTGCATACTGTTTTGGTTCTGACTTCAGTTTGTCGTGCAGGATCGGCCATCTGAAGAGCCAGGTGCGGGGTTAGTTCTGGGACTCATTTGGGGTCCAGGCTTCACAGAACATTTCTTTCTTAAAATATCTGTGGCTTCTTACTTTTTAGCAGCCAAGTGGAGGGACATTGGCCTAGGCCAGTTGTATGTGGTTAAAGATGCTTCTTTATTTTATTTTATTTATTTAAAAAATATTTTTATTGATTTCAGAGGAAGGGAGAAAGAGAGAAGAGAGAATTATTGATCAGCTGCTTCCTACATGCCCCATACTAGGAATTGTACCTGCAACCTTGGCATGTGCCCTGACCGGGAATTGAACTGTGACCTCCTGGTTCATCGGTTGATGCTCAACCACTGAACCAGGGGTCCTCAAACTACGGCTCGCGGGCCACATGTGGCCCGCCGAGGACATTTATCCGGCCTGCCGGGTGTTTTTGCCGCCTTGTTTTTTTATTTCAAAATAAGATATGTGCAGTGTGCATAGGAATTTGTTCATAGTTTTTTTTAAAAAACTGTAGTCCAGCCCTCCAACGGTCTGAGGGACAGTGAACTGGCCCCCTATTTAAAAAGTTTGAGGACCCCTGCACTGAACTGTGGCCAGGAGGTGCCTCTTCATTTTAAAATTTGATTTTATTGTTTCAACTGTTGGATTATATTGTGACCCCTGATTTAACTGTGATTCTTGGTTTTGTTTATTGTTTTCCTGGGGCCTCTCTCATTGGCTGAGGCCTTCCAGTGAGAAATCCCAGTCCACAGTGCTTCTCTCTTCGTCCCGTTGTCATGGACATGGTCAGATGACTAACAACTGACTGAGGAGCATAGATGTTGGGGCTTTTTGAGTATTTGTATGCAAAGTCATTTGAGTCCTAGAGTAAAAACTTAATTGAAACTTCAGGAGCTTGTATTTATTGTGAGAAATTGGATCTATTCTGTGTGACATAAAAGGCTACCCTGCCATGTGGGATGGTGAGAGGGAGAAAAGAGCTGAATCACTGAGGGACTGACATTTTTCTTAAATACAGTGGTTTTTCTTGAAGGCCCATGACCTGTTGGTTTCTGTTTCCAAAGATCATACCAGGGGGTCTAATTCTTGTGTGTCCTGCAGGTGATGTGTGTTCAGATAAAGTGTTTCCAGGAGATTATCACTATTGGCTACAATGTGTACCACTCCTATGAACTACCTTGGTTCAGGACCCTCAGCTGGTAAGCTCTCCAGTCCCTTCGGGACCCATAACAGACCTGTATGATAAGTGTTTTGTGGTAGATATTTACAGCGGTGGTGAGTGGGAGGGGAGTGATGGCCACAGACTTGCATGGCACCTTTGAAACCCGAGTATTTCAGAGGCCAGACTATAAAGCTGGTCTTGAAGGAGTCTTTAGTAGTTATTAGCAACCTGGAATCTTCCTCAGAAGAAAGCAGAGTGGCTGACATGCTATAGAAGTAAGTGACAGGGAGGCAGATATCATGTTAGGTCGGGCAGGGCTTTTTGAAGAAAATGGTGTTGGAACAGTGAGTGAAGAGAGATAAGTGAAGAGAATGTCCAGGCAGGGAAGAGACAGGAGCAAAGCAGATAGGTGGCAACCTGATAGGCACGCAGGGTTCCTGTTGGAAAGAGTGGCAATAAGACTGGGAGGCAGGATGAGGCGAGTTTTGGAGCGTTACCTTAGGGGTTGAGTGTTCTCAGGTTAGGTATAGAGACTCTACAAAAGTGGCAAAAACTGAGTGTCCCAGGTTTGTGATAAATGGAGGGTGAATGAAAGCTGCCATAAGTTTTTAGACAAGCTTTTCACCTGCAGTGTCACTGAGACAGGGCGTCCTGAGTGGCGGGGCGAACTGCTCTTCTGGTCCTCTCCTCTGGTTCTTCAGCAGCCTCCCTGTAAGGACAGGCCGCAAGTGCTTCCCACCGCAGTGACCTGTCTTCATTTACAGGTACTTCTTACTGTGTGTAAATTATTTCTTCTACGGCGAAACAGTGACGGATTATTTCTTCACTCTGGTCCAGAGAGAGGAGCCTTTGCGGATTCTCAGCAAATACCACCGGTTCATTTCTTTTACTCTCTACCTGATAGGTATGCATTGAATGGCTCGCGAGTTCTTGTTTTGTGTGTCTGCTAAGTAGGAAATGGGGAGTTTCTTGGTTAATGTAAAGCTTTGAGGATGTTAACTCTGATCATGCAAGGGAGCAGAGCTGAGGGCTCTGCCTTACTGAGCTGTAGCAGGTCTTTAGTGAGAGAAGTGGGACTGAGCGACTTTGTGGGTGTGGGGACTGCAGTCTGTGCCACCTGTCCCAGTGTTGCAGCCTCCGTTGGAAGATAGCACAGCATGGTCCTGTCCTAACTCCTGTTGGCAGAGATTCTGCGGTGTGACCAAAACAAAAACCATCCTTTCTTTTTTTCCCCCAACATGGACTGCTTGGATTTATTGAAATATTGAAATATGGAAATATAAAAGTATTCCATTATTTGAGAGGGAATCTAGAAGGCAGGTTACAAAAGAATACACTATTTTTATACATTCATGCTTATGTTTTTGCATAAACAAAATTCTAATAGGTCATAAAGTTAAAATTGTATATGGAAAAATCACCTGTTTTAATAACTTAAAAGTCAGCTACACCCCCCCCCCAAAAAAAAAAATAGAAACAGCCATCTTTAAGGAGCATCTTCTTAGGAGACTGACCATCTTGAAGGACAGTCACGCAGAGTGGTGGAAATCTTACTGATTTGGATTTTCAAAGACTGTGATTCAGAGAGCCTGGAAGCTTAGTCTTTCTGAGTTTCAGTAAGCCCCCCCTTTTTAAATATATTTTATTGATGTTTTATAGAGAAGGGAGAAGGATAGAGAGTTAGAAACATCGATCAGCTGCCTCTTTCCCCATCCCCTACTGAGGATGTGCCGGCAAACAAGGTACATGCTCTTGACTGGAATCGAACCTGGGACCTTTCAGTCTGCAGACCGACGCTCTATCCACTGAGCCAAACCGGTTAGGGCAGTAAGCCCCTTTTTAATCTAGAGCTACAACTGTGGACTTCCAGAGGATTAAATTGGATTCATTAAAACTTGGCAGACAGTGAAGTGCTGGTCAATCTAAACTCAGTTCAGACTGAACTCTCTATTAGTGCTAGTGATTTCCATAGTTGCCTTTAAAGCTGGTTTGAGGCACCTGAGAAAGTTATTCTGGCTAAATTTGTCTGACCTATTTTTAATCAGCTCTGAATGACACCTGGGTATTAAGATACAAAATTCACTGCTAAGGAGTCTGCAGACAATGAGGATATTCAGAGGATATGCAAACATTGAGGATATGCCTCAGAACCTGAAAGCAGCCCCCTAGCGGGAGGTCAGCGGTGTCTGGAGCAGCTATGTGCTCTCTTCTGGGCAGAACTGCTTTTGAGAGGCCTAATACACTTATGGGTAAAAGTCCTTTTCCTTCCTGGAAAAGTGGGTGGAGGCTGCAGATATTTTTTGCCACCACATGCATCAAAGACAAAGGGCGGCTTCTACTCCATACCTGATGGATCCTCCATTCACCAGACCTCTTCACTGGGACAGAGGTAGAAAACTTTTTCTCAAAAGTCCAGATAATCAATATGTTAGACTTTGGGGGCCCATCGTCTCTGTTGCAACTCCCCAATCTGCCCTTGTAACACAAAAGCAACCACAGACAATATGCAAACAAATGGGCATAGCTTTGTTTCAATAAAATTTTAGTTTTAAAATCAGCTGGTCTGACTTCTTTGCTGGTGCCTGCTCGAGGATCAAAACATTCTTATCTGGTGAACAACAGCCCAAATTTAGTAGTCTACAAGATTTAAAGATAGTGCCTTCCTTTGATTGTCTTAAAGGAGTTATTTTTCCCCTTCTGATTGCTATCTGAAGAGTCAGTTTGTGTCTTCTTCCCCTCTCTCCTTCCTGGGGTTTGGGATTGTGCACTGATTAGGTGCTGCCAGGAAATTAGCCAAAGGATCACAATCACCATCATGTATACAGCTAAAGGAAACAACTAGGACAAAGGTAAATGCAGAATGTGATTAATTTTTCTTTTTCTTATCCCTTTTCAAACCAGGATTCTGCATGTTTGTATTGAGTTTGGTCAAGAAGCATTATCGTCTGCAGTTCTACATGGTAAGGGAAATGTGTGTGTGTGTATTTCAGAAGTCTTGGCTTAAATGAAATTCTATAGAAACTCAATAGGCGTTTCATCTTTTCTATAAGAAATCAAAGTTCAAGTGCAGTCTTCTGTATGTATCTGGAACCCAGAGCATGAAAGAAGAGGGCCTGATTAAGTTTGGCAACTGTGCATCCACTTACTAGTAGACCCAATTACTGTTACTTAATTTACACCAGTTAATTTAACCAATTTCTCCACTAGGTCCTGAAGAAGGTGGGCTCCAGGTAAGGTTCCAGGTGACACTGTTACTAGAAAGAGACTGGAACAAAACCAGGTCTGTTCTGGCACAATCTGGAATGTTTGGGTTCTTGACTTCATGTAAGAAAGATTTCACGATTTTAGTCAAGGTGATTTTGAGAGTATGTTTATTAAAGCTGGGGAAAGTGAAACAAAGGAAGGGCTTAAAATGAAAAGGCAGCAACAGGAGTTGCCTAGACACAGTAAAGGAAATTAGAGTAACGGAAGTGGCAGAAGTGAGCCCTGCTGGGCTGCGTAGACTCAGGAAATGTTACAGAGGCAGAAGGAGGGCCCTTGGAAATAGGTTCAGGGGGTTAGCCCTGGGTAAGCTGCCACTGCCTGCCATTTCTCTGGTTGCAAGTCTCCTGGGGACCTTTAGAGCTTAGAAGAATTAAAGCAAAAGTATACACCTCAGGAAAGAAGAGGCACAAGCATGCTCAAGGGAGACTGCACACCGAGTCCTTTGTCTTAAGTGTTTTTATCTGTTTTCTGAGGCAGGAATTTTAGGGTAGGTCTCATGGAGGGTCTCAACAGAATCGTCAACAGTTCTCCAGGTGTCTTCTTTAATATACTGATGCATCAAAATGAGCATATAGGGAGTTTGGGTTCATTTTCTGGTCAGCTTCACTGCTTTATTTTTTATCTTGGATTTGTCTGGCTCTAATTTTTGTTGGTTTGTTTGTATTGCTATTTATTCTCCTGACTTCATCTGTTTTTGGTTTTGACTAGCCCTAATGGCACTATCTGGATCTCTGTTATCTCTTTTAAGATACTCTTCGGTTGGGGAAGAGAAGTGTAAATCATTTGCTTCTAAGGGAAGATAAGATCTTGGGATTTATTGGCAGGCCTTGTTTAACATTGCTGAGCCTTGTTGAATTATTTGTCTCAATTTCCCTCATTCCATTTGCCAAGGAATTTCCTGCTTTCTTACAATCCTGCCTCAGTGCCTCGGGCATTGTTCACAGACATCTTACATCACTTTCTCAACTTGAACATATTTCTTCTCTGAGTGCCACAGGCACTCAATAAATACTTAGAAGTACCCAGGCTTTCAGAGCACAGAAGACCTACTCACTAGTGAGCCATGTGGTCTTGACGTGATGGGGACTGTAGCTAAGGTGACCAGATTTAAAGTGGTACACCATTGACCCGGGGAGGGGGTTCTTTTTTTTTTCTTCTTCTTCTTTTTTTTTTATTATTACTTAAAATATTACAAAGAGTAAGTAATCGGGACTTTTTTAAAATGCCGCGGGACAAACTTAAAAATCGGGACTGTCCCACCAAAAGCAGGACGTCTGGTCACCTTAACTGTAGCTGGGGGACAGAACTTCTCCCAGAGGCCTGTTTTGTGCCTTTTCCCTTCTAATAAGAGGTGCAGAAGCAAGTATCTTTCCTACCTGTTTCTCAGCAATTTTCTATTTGGTATTGCCTGTTATTTGAAGTTCCTTTCAAGGTAAACCGATAGGTAAATTTGACTTGTTTTCTTCTTTTGCAGTTTGGCTGGACCCATGTAACGTTACTGATTGTTGTCACCCAGTCACATCTCGTTATCCATAACCTGTTTGAGGGAATGATCTGGTGAGTAATGAGAGTGAGAGAATTTTCCCTCTTATTTAGTAGGTGTTTCTCAGGTGCCTTACTTCTAAGCCAATGGTTCTCCCCTTGCTCTGGTTACAACACAGGTTGCTGAGCCCCACCTCTTGAGTTTCTGCTTTAGTACATGTGGGGTGGGGCCTGAGAATTTGAATTTGCAGTGCATTCCCAGGTGATGCTGGTTTTGCTGGGCAGGACCTACACTTTGAGAACCACGGTTCTAGATGAACAGGTACAGGGATATTTAAAGAATCAAAGATAATGCAACTGTATGGCACCAATTTAAAATCTTAGAAGAAATTTTTATGACTTTCTGGCAAACTGTAAACTACTGAATGTCATGAAGAAGAAAATTTGAATAGATCAATAACTATAGAAAATAACTAGATAAAACAACTGAGTTTTACCTAGCACTTAATACTAAAGCTGATAAGCATGTGGAGGGAGAAACAAGAATGACAAACTGATTTCTCTTAATGATTATAGGTCAACCATTCAAAATAAATTGTTACCAAATGGAATCTGGCAATGTGTCAAAAGAATGTGTATAGTCATGTGCTGCTTAAGAATGTTTTGATCAGTGATGAACCCATACACTGATGGCTCCAGTGGAGCTGAAAAATTCCTATTGCCTAGTGAAGTCGTAGTGTGATGCATTACAGATACTTACCATTATGTTATAATTGCCTACAGTATTGAGCACAGTAGCATACTGTACAGATTTGTAGTCTAGGAGGTATCGGGGAACAGAGTGTGTCAACGCCAAATATCTCTACTTGGCATAGGATTATTTTAGGCTGGTTAATTTTAAGAAATATCACACTTGGGATAAGCTCTGAAAACATAGTAGAAATTACCTTTTGTAAAATACATTTATATTTATAGGGGAAAATCTCCATTTGTAAGGGTCCCTGCTGCACGAGGAAGAGGGGGATAACGTTGTTTCTACAAACTGTTATTGAGGCAGAAGAGAACAAATGGACTTAAATCTGCATAACAGCCTTACTCTTGTTTATTTTGCTCTCCCTGTTAGCCTATAACCGACTTCCCCATCCCTATTATCTTCTTTTGTCTTCAGCTGAAGATGCTATTTAATGTAGTGGTTTCAACCATTTTGACCAGTTACTCAGTTTTCCTGGTATACATGTTTTTAAAGTTTTGTTTTTCTCCTAAAATTATAGGGATGTGTCAACCAAAAGCCCAGAAGTGTAGAGCGAAAATTATTTTTCCTCCCCTATAGAGCAATAGGCTATAATCTAGGTGTATGGCAGGCTATACTATCTAGGTTTGTGTAAGTGCACTCTATGATGTTGGTATAAAGATGCAGTCATCTAACACTGGATTTCTCAGAATGGTATCTCCATAGTTAAACTCTCATGACTGTACTGCACTTACTAGATTCTGTTTCAGAAATGCAGTAGTTTCTTGGTGGTGGTGAGAACGGCACCAGGTGTTAGACTGGTGAAGTCAGACTGGACCTTGGCTCAGTGACCTTGATCCTTGAGTTCCGGTTAAAAAAGAATTCAGAGCTAAGACCTAACCTATGAGAGAAAATTTGTTTAGAAAGTCACTGAAGCAGAAGTGAGTGGTAGAAGAAATGGGCTCCAGAATCAAGTTACAGAGGCAAAAGAAGGGCCCTTGGAGCAAGGAGAGAGAAGGGAAAAGGTAACAAGTCTGAGGAGAAAGAGGAAGGAGAGCATGCTGGGTCCCTGTCCCAAAGGCTTTTAAGGTGGGGATTTGAAGAGAGATCTTGGGAAGATCTCAGCAGAATATTCATTCATCAGCTTTCCAGGTGTGTCCTTCAGGGTAAGGGTCTCTACCGATTGATCAGTTGCTAGGCCATGGGTGTCGTTGGTCAGTGCAGCTGGTCTGAGGTCATCGGGGCATCATTTGTTTAGTTTTGTTGCTTTTCTGTGCCTGGAGTTGAAACACAACTGAAACCTAGATGTATTGAAACCGAAACTTCATTGTCCTGGAGTCTTAATGCTTAAGGGCTACCACAGACTAGCAGCAGGCCAGGGAGGAAAGGTCTGAACCGCATTACCTACCAGCTGTAAGAAGCGAAGTGACCACATGATCAGTGATATGATAGGGGAGGAAAGGTTACCCTGGGGGCGAGGAACTTGTTTTCTCGGTTTTGTCTGTTGCTGAGCACCCAGGGCCGTCTCCCCTGATGACTAACTGTACCTGGCCCACTGTCCTTGCTCTGCTCGTGCCTGTCCAACAGCCTTCCACAGTTTCAACAGGAAAACTGACAGAAGTTAGCAGCTGGTTGAAGAAGCTGGATGGTCTTAGTGAAGAGGTATGGTGAGGCCTAGCCTAGGGCATATAAGAGTATTGTGGGTAAGACCCCAGCCTGTGCTTTTGTTTCCAGATCTCAGAATGAGGGTATAGTATCCCCCACCTCCTTAGGAATAAATTAGTAAATACATGTAAAGTGCTTAGGACAGAGACTAGCTTATATAAATGTTATAGGTATTATGGTTAGGCATACAACTCCTTTCTTTCAGTTTCTGTTAGGTGTTTCTTAACAGTGGCACATGCTAAGTCCTATCTTTAGGGCCAGATATACCATTTGTTTCTACAGTGAGTAATATAGTTATTAAAATCTCTAGTTATTGGTTTTCAGACTCAACCTATAAGACTTACTTACAGCTGCAGAGCAGAGAGTATGTGCTAGAAGCCTCCACGAAGTAAATGTTGTGGAGGTTGGGAAAATACAGATGCTCTAATTCCCTCAACAAAGAGGAAGTCCAAAAACGTTGTTTATAGTTGATGGGCTAGGAAATTGAGATTTATGCATAAGTCTGTAATAGAGAAAATTTTTAAAAAGTGACTGTTAGAGAGTGGAGAGTGAGGAGAGGAGGTGATGGCACAAGTGTGGAAATTGTGCCCTTCTTTCCCCTACCACCGGTTTCATGATGGGGATGACCAGACCAGCAGGGGGAGGCAGCGAAGAAACCTAGGTGTGGTGGATGTGGTTTTACCCTCAGGATAGTCCTAGGGAAAGGTAGGAC
>PVJC01030582.1:0-21174 GCA_004026665.1 Murina feae
GGGGCTGAGGGCGGAGTCAAGGTCTGGGGCTGGTCAGGGACCTGGTCCATGCAGGCCTTCGGCACACACGTGCCTGGTGCCTGGGCTGACCAGCTTCCGGGCAGCTTTACGTGTGTTTTGTTTTAACCCGATGCCTGCACCTCCCCTGAGTCCCGAGTCCCGAGTCCCGGAGGCGGCTCTGGGCGGGCGCTGGGCCTCCATGTGCAACACCGGCCCGGCTCATGCTTCTCAGCCAAACCTGCATGCAAATCACGCAGGGTCTATCGCCCGCAGATTGGACTCAGCGGGCCTGGGTCTGGGCAGGGGGCCTGCATCCCTACCAGCTGCCCCTTGAGGCCCAAGAGGCCGGGTCATGGGCCCCACTGGGAGCAGCAAGTCTGGACCCTCCTGGAAGCAGGTCTGCGGTTCAGCTGCGGGATGGAGGGTGGGGAGGAGGCTGCGGGCTTCCCAACCCGCCTGTGTGTTTTGTTTTATAAATCCCAGGCGGGGTAAGAGGGTGGGTGGGTGGGGAGGGGAGCCTGGCGCTGTGGCTCAGGCCCTTGACACCCAGCTCCAGGCCCAGGCGCAGCTGGGCTGCGTCTCCCTCCGTGTGGGGAGGCCTGTTCAGGTGCAGCCCCTTTCTCTCGGGGCGACGGCCCCACTGCGCACCTGTGCGGGCAGGTGGGACTCGTGCAGGTGGGACATGTGCGGGGGGGACTCGTGCAGGTGGGATGGGAGCTCTCCGTCCACACTAGGCACCTGCTTAGGCCCCCGCAGGCCCCCCTCTCGCCTCTTCACCAGCAGCCCAAACAGTGAAAAATCCAGGGCTGCCCTTTGGCTGTTGAGGACGAGGCCCCTTTGCACAACGGGAGCTGCCGGCGGGCTCTGGGGGCGATGCATGGTTAATGGGCCTTGACAGACATCTTTATTTATGGCTGCTGCTGCCTTGATATCAATCTTTTCCAATTTTCCGTTTTGTCCTTTGAAACAGCCGGCAGCGTTCGTTCGTCTGTGGAAGCTCATTTCCTTTTGCAATTAACGTGGAGCCGTTTCATCCGCACCGAGTCAGGCCTCGCTTTTCTCTTGGGCTCCAGGCTGGGGCTGAGCGAGGACGCAGCTTCAAGGCCGGGGGCAGGGAGGTAAGAACCTGGTTTGAAAACAAGTTGAAAATTTCCGAGGAGGCCTCAGCAACCAGGCTTCCTCCGGGGGCTGGTCAAAAAGTTGTACTTCCCGCCTGGCCCAGTGGCTCAGCTGGTGAGAGCATCGTCATGATGCACCAAGGTTGCGGGTTCGATCCCCGGTCAAGGCACATACAAGAGTTAATCGGCCAGTGCTCGATACGTGGAACAGCAAATCAGTCTCTCTCTCTCCACTCCCCTCTCTCTCTCTCCCCACCTGCCCCCCTAAAAAAGTCAATAATAATAAAAAAGGAAGTTGTTCTTGATAGGATAACACAGGCAATAAATGCAATGTCGGATTTGGGAATCTTAGGAAATTGATCCTGTTGCTGATCAGAATGTCTGTCATCCACAGTGTCTGTAGGATGTCTCTGTTGATGAGTTACATAGGATTGTTACAGCTTACGGTGAGAGCGTTTATGTCTCTGATCTCTTGCTGGGTAGGAGGCACTGAAGCTGTTGGGCACTTTCAAGGGGCTGAGATCCATGAAGGACTCATCCCTGTCCTTTAGGGGCCCGAAGCCAGGGGAGGGGCACATGGATAAGAGGGGGCACATCTCAGAAGGGAGTGAGGTTCTAGTTAGTCCACAGGCAAAAGCTGCATGGGGTCAAGCACTAGGGCTCAGGGTCGTTGCAACAGCGCAGCCCAGCCCTTTCCTCCAGCTCCCTGCCAGGTGACCGCTCTTCCCTTCACGCTCGGCTGGAGGTGGCTTGGGTTTGGTGCCCTGTGGTTCTAACAGCACAGGTCTTGCCCGGCTGGCATGGCTCAGTGGTTGAGCGTTGACCTATGAACCAGGAGGTCACAGTTTGATTCCCAGTCAGGGCCCACGTCCAGGCTGCAGGCTCGATCCCCAGTGTGCGTGTATGTGTGTGTATGCATGTGCATGTATGTGTGTGTATATGTGGGGGAGGGTTCAGGAGGGGATAGGGCCGAGGGGCCTGGGGGAGTAGAAGTTGTCATCGGTAGAGACATTCTCTTTGCTCTAAGCTGGTACAAGAGCGGCATTTAATTTCCAAAACTTGGCTGTGGTTTGAGCTTTCAAACACTTGAACACTTTATTATTCCCTTTAAAAGATATCAGAGCAGAGAAAACAACAAAGCAGTTAGAACACACCAACATCAAAAGTAAACATTACCAAATTAGCTTCAGACCCCGTTTCAAGGAAAGAACTTATCAGACATGGGAGAGGTCAGTTCTCCACCCACCCACTCTTAGTCGACACTTGATGTAAAAGTCACTTTTTTTGTGTGAATCCTTATCCCAGGATATTTTTCCCATTGCTTTTTTTTTTGTTGAGAGAAATAGAGAGAGAGAGAGAGAGAGAGAGAGAGAGAGAGAGAGAGAAACATTGATGTGAGAGACATTGGTTGCCTCTCATATGTGCCCCAGGGCTGGGGATGGAACCTGCAACCCAGGTACATGCCCTTGACCAGGAATCAAACCTGAGACCCCCTTGGTGTGTAGGCTGACACTCTAAACCCTGAGCAACACCTACCTTGGCAATGTCACTTATTTATATATATATATATATATATATATATATATATATATATATATATATACACACACACACACACACACACACACACACACACACACACACACACATATTAGGGGCCCGGTGCACAAAAATTTGTGCAGTTGGGGGGAGGGGGTCCCTCAGCCCAGCCTGTGCCCTCTCGCAGTCTGGGACCCCTCGAGGGATGGTCACCTGCTGGTGTGCCTGACCAGCCTGGGTGAGGGGCTGATGGCTGTTTTCAGGCTGCCCACAGCTCCCATTGACCCAAGGTCCCAGCAAGGCTGGCTGGAATCAGGTTTCTGGGGTTTATTTATCTTGTATAATTGAAACTTTGTTACCTTGAGCCAAGGCCTAGGCAAGTAATGAAGCCTCCTGTTTGCTTCAGCTCTGTGGCTTCTATAATTGAAACATTGTTGCTTGAGCAGAGGCCCAGCCAGCCTAGTCAGGCAGTTGCAACGGAAGCCTCCTGCTTGTTCCAGCTCTGTGGTTGCCTGCTGCCATCTTGGCTGGGTTAGTTTGTATACAGCTGCTCTGATTGGCTGGTGGGCATGGCTTGGCTGGTGGGTGTGGCTTGGGTGTCTTGGAGTGATGGTTAATTTGTATATTAATTACTATTTTATTAGATTAGATATTTTATTGTTTTTTTACACAGAGGAAGGGAGAGGGATAGAGAGTTAGAAACATCAATGAGAGAGAAGCATTGATCAGCTGCTTCCTGCACACCTCCTACTGGGGATGTGCCCGCAACCAAGGTACATGCTCTTGACTGGAATTGAACCTGGGACCCTTCAGTCTGCAGGCCGACGCTCTATCCACTGAGTCACACCAGTCAGGGCATGTCACTTATTTTTTTATATTAATATTGATATTAATACTATTGCTCAGTGCTCCAGACCACCAGTCTACCTCTTGGACTTGATGTGTGTTGTTCTTATGTCTGTTTTTGTGTGTTTTTAACCCCTGGTATACCCAAGAGAAGTGTTTAAAATATGCATATGCTTTTACTTTTTGTATGAATGGCGCTGATGCATGTAAATCCAGTGAGTTCATTTTAATTGCTACCGTATTTTCCGGCGTATAAAACAACTGGGCGTATAAGACCACCCCCAACTTTTGAGAAGATTTTCCTGGGTTAAAAAGTCTGGACGGAGACCGTAGGCGGCACAAAAAGAAGCCGACGGGAGACACTTGCGGTCTCCGTCCGGCTCCATTGACGACCCTGACTTTTGAGAAGATTTCCCAGGTTAAAAAGTCGTCTTACACGTCAGAAAATATGGTAAATGGAATTCTATTCTATGACTGAGATTTAGTGCATTTACCGAACCCTCCCTGAGGGACAGTCTGGTGGTTGCGCTTGAGGCCTGCGACTCGCCCCCGGTGCCTGTGAGAGGCCGTCCATGGCGGTGGCATCCTGGGCCGTGGAGCATGAGGACGCACATCTCCACTCCTCGGTGTCGACACTTTGCTCCCCGCGCGAGTTTTGCCATCGTTGGCCCGTTGGACTGGGAGTGTGTGCGGTGGCGTCCGAAACCAACCTCCAGGAGGTTATGGTGGATGGAATGAATGGCGGGAACGCGCATTTAGCAAAATCAAAGCTGAAACATGACAAATCTTGCCTTTTTGGCTTTCAAATAGCACCCCAGCTCCTTGTTCCGTGTGAGGGGTGCGCACCCCTATTTCTACACCGTAGCTTCCATTGTGTGGGACCCGTGCCTCTGATCCTCGTCTCCGACCGCGAGGATTTCTGAATATGTTTTCCATTTAGAGCTCGGATGCTAAATAGGCCTTCGGAAATTCTTCCAGTGTTTGACTTCAAAGAGAGACGCGCTTCATATTAATACAACAAATCTGGGCTCCGCAAAGAGCTTAACCCTTCCATAGCCAAGCTGGGGGGGAAGGACATGGAGTGGGACCGCGACCAGATGGAGAGACAGCGGTCCTCCTGCTTCTTCTAAGGCCTTTGTGACGGGGCTGTGGTCGGCAGACGCATCGACGTGAGACGATGAAGCAACAGCTGCAGGGCCAGGCGTTAGCAAGCAGGTGGAGGGCACGTGCTCTGCATGGATGGGAGGAAGTCAGGGGGAGAGGGTCCTGCAGGGATCGGCGCATGGAAGGCCGGGGAGGAAGTGCAGAGCGGCAGGAGGAAGCTCGCGAGCAGGATGCGAAAGGCCGTTTATCGTCGCGGCCTCCGTGATGAATGGGTCTCGGATGCCGACGTGTCCATGCCTGCGTGTTGCTGACAGCATCACTGCTGTGGACGCTTTTTGGAGTGGCTTTCGCCTTCTTGTTTTTAAATCCTCACCTGAGGACATTCTTCCATTGTTGTTTTTTTTTTTTAAAGAGAGTAGAAGAGAGAAGCAGCTGTGTGAGAGGAACGCACGGCTGGGTTGCCTCCTGCGCGCACCCCCGATCAGGCCCGGGGCTGGGTAGGAGTCTGCAACCGAGGAATGTGCCCTTGCCCGGATTCGAACCTGGGACCCTTTGGTCTTCAGGCCGACGCTCTATCCACGGAGCCGAACCGGCGAGGGCGGCTTTAAGCTTTTTTACTGAGCGGAATGGACGGGCCTGGCAGTGGCCAGAACGTTTTACTCCGTTAAACCCTGGGGACAGGCTTCCTGCCTGTGACTCATCACCAGGGGCTCCTGGGCCGTCCCCAGAACCAAGCGTCCCCTGCCAGTCACAGCTGCAGCGGTTCTGACAACCCGAGCGGAGCTCAAGTGTCACTTAGGATCAAAAAGCAGAGCCACGTCTGCCGGGGAACACGCCAGTGGGGCAGAGAGCTGAGGCCATGCCACGCTGGCTGCCGCTCCGGGATGCGGGGCCTCGCGGGGGGTGGGCTGTGCTTGGGGACAGGCGGGGTGGGAATGTGGCCCCAAGATGTGTCGAGTCTCTCCCAGACGGAGAACAAATGTTCTCCCCAGCATGCCAGCATTTCGGGTGACCCATGAGGAGTCTCACGTCCCGTGTCACGATCTAGAATTTCTGCAGCATCTCTCTCCTCTGATGAAATCTTTCCATGCCCCGTCGCCCCCCTTACAGCAGGGTTACTGAAGGTCGCCTCTGTTGACATCTGCGGCCCAATGAGTTTTTACTGTGGGGCCTGCCTGTACGTGGTAGGATATTTAGGGCATTTCTGGTCTCTACCCACGAGGTGCCAGTTATATATGTACATACGTGTGTGTGTGTGTGTGTGTGTGTTGATTTTTAGAGAGAGGAAGGGAGAGGAGAGAAATATCAATGATGAGAGGGAACCATTGATTAGTTGTCTCCTACACGACCCCTACTAGGGATGGAGCCTGCAATCCAGGCCTGCGCCCTGAAGGGGAATGGAACCGGGACCTCCTGGTTCATAGGTCGATGCTCAACCATTGAGCCACCCCGACTGGCTCTTCTTTTGTTTTCCTGTTCGTCATCTGTCTCCTACTGGACTGTGAGCTGCTGAGACTAGAAGCGACGTTGTCTGATTTCTATCTCCAGGTTGGCGCTCTGTGCATGTTAGTTCAGGGGAATTATGACGAAGAGCTGGCGGAGGAAGTATACCAGATGGCCGCTCTCACGGCGGTTGAGGCTGACGGAGGACAGGGCCGTGACTAGGCTGAGCTGGGCGGACCTGCCTGAACGGTTGTGGGCGGTGATGCTTTCTACAAACCCCTCGTCCAGGCAGATCTCTGTCTCCCTAACCATCTCCCATCGGTCTTTGTGGTCTTGCCTGCAGCCCCCTCACAGGTCCTTGTCCAAGTGAAGGTCAGGGGTCACTCAGGGGCCTAACTCACAGCCTCTGCTGGTGAGAGACGGGCCTGGGGGCGGCTCCCAGTTCCTTCCTCATCCCTCCCCTCTCACGGGCCCTTTTCTGCAGACAATTTGCTGAATGCGTTTGGAGCTTGTGGCCCCCAAACCCAGGAGGTCACGGTGGTCGGCTTTGAACTCCTCCGGGTTCCAGGTCAAAGCCGGGAGGGGAGCCCGCGGGGTGGGAACGGCCTCGGCCTTCGCAGGAGCGAGGGGGGCGGGGAGCTGCGCGTGAACAAGGGCAGCGAACACCAGAGCCCAGTGCCGGGCGGTGAGAGGCTGTTTTATGTTGTTTTCACACATTAGGTTCTGCTCATGGCAGACAAGTCCCAGGGAACACGCTCTGAAAGGGGCTTTGTGTGGGCCTGGCCGTCGCCGGGCGATGTGTCATGTCAGGAACGTCGCCAGATGTATTGACTTACGCGCAACTGCTCGGTGCCATCGGGTGGAAAAGCTGAACGGACGGGAGTGGAATTGGTGCATCGCCCGCCCCCTCGCTGCTGCTTTAGAGCAGGGAAATGTGGGCCTTCGCGGGGGGGGGGGGGGGGGGTGCCCTCTGAGCATGAAACGCTGGGTTTTCGGGAGTTCCAGGCGCCACGTCAGCCGTGTTTACACAGCGCGCTGAGCGGCCCCGCTGTCGTGTCGTGTGTGTTTGGTTCCCTGCGAAGCCTCTCGGAGACCCTCCTGCTCTGTGTGCAGAAGTGTTAACCCCTCCGCTCCCGGCCTCTGCGTAGCCTCTCGTTAGTGGTGGTTGTTGTCCGTCTCGCCTGAGGACATTTCCCGTTGATTTTTAGAGAGAGAGGAAGGGAGGGAGAGAGACACATCGATGGGTTGCCTCCCACATGAACCCCTACCTGGGATCGAGCCTAAACCTGAGGTCCGTGCCCTTGACCGGAATTGAAACGGGACCCTGCAAATATTTAAAAAAAATTTTTTTTATGTTTATTGCTTCCCAAGAGGAAGGGAGAGGGAGAGGGAGAGGGAGATAGAAACATCACTGATGAGAAGGAACCCATCGGCTGCCCCCTGCAGGCCTCCTACCCCACTGCAGAGGGAGCTGCAACCCGGGCCTGTGCCTTTGGCCGGAACCAAGCCCGCGGCCCCTCCGTTCTCAGCTGGCTCTGTCCACTGAGCCAGACTGGCCAGAGGTGACTGCTTTTTAGGCCTCTTGGAGCATCACCAGCTAAGGAGCCCCCAGCAGGGATGTACCCAGTTTGCAGGTCGAGCTCAGCTGGCCGCCGGTGCACCCCATGTTCCTGCATGAAGGGGGCTCCCTGGGAAAACCAGAACCAAATCGCATTCCTTCCCTGGTTGGGGGCCCCTCCCCCAGCCCCAGAGCTGTGGTTTCACTTCTGACTTCGCTGCACTCCTCCCTCTGGGGTGAGGGCGGTAAAGGCCCCGACCTTTGACTGCGTGGATGTCTTTCTGGGGCGAGTGGGACAGCCCTGTGGCAGCTTCAGCGCCGCCTGCGGGGTCTGCGGTCCTGGGTGAGCGGGCGGCTCTGCTGGGAAAGTGCCAACAGCACGGCTTTGAACCATGTGTGGACCTGCTGCGTGCGGCCCCGCGTGACGGCACAGACCACGCGTGTGTGGGGCCCCCTGGAGGCATTGTCATCACCCACCCTTACCCTTACCCTGTGTGAAGAAGTTTCCAGAACCCATTCTGCCCCTGCCCTTCCTGCCCTCCCTCCCACCCCAGTTCTGCTGTGGTTGGCTCACCAGCCTTCAGAACCCTCTGCTCTGCCCACTCTTCTCTGGGCCACTGTCCATGGGATTTCAGTGTCGATCCGCTCAGCACAGGACATATTTATGAAGTACCTACTATGTGCTGGGCACTGGGGATTCAGAGTGGAATCTTTTATTAATTCCTTTCCTCACTCATTCATTGTTTCCCTTCATGTCCCTCCTGCTGGCCCATTAGTCTTACTCTGCTGACTCAGAGAGGGTCACCTGCCTGGTGGGGGGAGGTCTGAAGGCAGAGTCCGGACCAAAATTGCAAACCCACGGCTGAGAAAAATAAAGGCAGCCTCAGCATGGGGCATGATCTGTGCGTTGGCTGTTAACTCGGTGGGGAAATAACCCAGTGAAGGAGTACACAGTGTGTGCTCAGTGGGTTTGGATTTGCTAGTTGAGTTCTTAGAAACAGGAATGATTGTGCCCATTTTATAGGTGAGCAAACTAAGTCTCAGGAAGGGGACTTGCTGCGGGTCACGTAGTGGCTAAAGGCAGAGCTAAGATTGGCATCCAGGCCAGATGCCCCACAAACTGCTCCTGCCTTTGACCTAAATCCTAGAAGTGAGTGTGGGAGGAGGGGGTCGGGGGAGCGGCTCCAGGTGTAAGGACAGAGCAGGTGCCGCAAAGGTGTCCTGGTCACAGTTCATCTCACATCTTCTTACAGCTACTATCACCTGTGCTTTCTTTAAAAAAAATATATATTTTTATTGATTTCAGAGAGAGGAGAGGAGAGGGAGAGAGATGGAAGCATCCATGATGAGAGAGAATCATGGAGCAGCTGCCTCCCGCATGCCCCCTCCTGGGGATGAGCCCGCAACCTGGGCCTGTGCCCTGACGGGGAATCGAACCCTGACCTCCTGGTTCGTGGGTCACGGCTCACTGAGCCAGGCTGGACGGCTTTGGTGAATGACTTTTAACAGCTTTGAGCTTCAGTTTGCTCCTTTGTAAAAGGTGATAACAATCCTACTAGCCCCCGGGGCGATGGGAGGCCAAAGGCAGCCCCGCAGCCCGGTGTGGGTATGGTCCTCCCGTGTGGGGCAGGAGCTGGTGCTCTGACACGCGACTAACACGGAGTCTTTTCTATCAGCCGGATGCTGTCACCCCAACTTCCAGCCCCTAGAATGGGGCCGTGTAGACGCAGACGTTCTGCGAATGGAGAATTGGTGCGAGTTGGGCCGGAGGGAGTCCAGGGGGTGTGTCAGCTCAGACCCGTTCAGGTCCTCGCTGCTGCAGGGGACGGGGCACAGGGCTGGGGACCTCCGACAGGTCTCCAGCAGGTCACACGGCCTCCGAGGCACCTGTACTCGAGGGCATCCCATGACCTTTATCTAAATCTCTGGGTTTGCAGACGGAGCTGGGATTGCACAAGCGGGCTCTCTGGCTTCCTGCTCGCGGCGGGCGGGCAGGGCCGTGGGAACGGCCCCCTGTGTGCGCTGGCAGGGCTGGGCCGGAACCGGGAAGCAGCGGCCTGTGGAGCTCAAGGGTAAAAGAAGGAGAGTGCACTTCCACACGATGGCTGTTTGAGCTCCTCTCTCTCTCTCTCTCTCTCCCTCTCTCCCTCTCTCTCTCTCTCGTAAAATCCTGAGCACCAGGTATAATGCCCCTTTCCCAGGCCTCAGAGGACTTGCAGTGCCTCTTGTCACTCGGACCGATGGGCTGCTCAAATTTTATTTTTAATCTTCGTTGTTGAAAGTATTAGCTATGTCCCCTTCCCCCACTGACCTCTCCCCAGCCCCCTCTACCCCCGCCCCAGGCCTTCAGCACCCAGTTGTCTGTGTCCATGGGTGATGCATGTATGAATACAAGTCCACTGGTTGATCCCCCCCCAACCCCCCGCCTTCCCTCTGAGGCTTGGCAGTCGGTTTGGGGCTTCTGTGTCTTTTGTTCGTATGCTATGTTCTCCCTTCCAGCACTCAGTGACTGAGGGACAGGCCCTGCCCTTTGAGCTGAGTGGTCTGTGGCCCAGGGAGCTGTTATTTCTTTATCACGAAATCTGTTGGGGGGAACGAACTCCATTTCCTTTCCCGTGGAGCCAAGAGCGGCCTTGCTCTTTGACTCCTGCCTGGAACATTCTAGCATCAGTCCTGATGCAATGGCATCACCTGATACGGAGAAATACCACGTTCGACTCTCCTGATCCACTTATTTGGAAGAGGCCTGGGCTGGGGTCCAAACGCACCCCGTGTTGTCATGTGGGCCGGGCCGGGGTGTGGCTGGTGGCACAGCGTGAAGTGCTTTCTGGGACGGCAGACATGCTCTCGCTGATGAATATTCACTCAGTCATGTGATGGGACATGACAAAGTGGGATCGGAATTAGGTTTTACTCCTGGCAGATAGGACGTCAGAAAGCTTTTCTGATAAAGTTTAAAAGGAGTCACCCTTTCGGAGACGACGGGAGAGGGAGAGAGAAATAGAAACATCCACTGTGAGAGAGAATCATGGATCAGCTGCCTCCTGCTCGCCCCCCACTGGGGATCAAGCCCACAGCCTGGGCCTGTGCCCTGACCGGGAATCGAACCCTGACCTCCTGGTTCATGGGTCGGCACTCGCCCACTGAGCCACGCTGGCCGGGCAGCTATGTCTCCGTCTGTCTCTCTATATAACAGGTGACAGGTGGGTCCACGCATTTTTCTTTCTATCATCCACCCGCCCAGCATCTCCCTACCTGCGCACCTGCCTCTCTACCTGCCTAAAAACGCACCTTCCTCGTTGGGATGTTCTCCTCTCGGCATTTTCTGCTCTGCACACACCGCTCTCCTCGTAGCCACAGCATCTGCCCCCTAGGGGCGTCCTGCCTGCAGTTACTCGTGACATCGGACTGGCGGCGAAGCCGTGGGGTGCCCGGCGAACGCGTGGGATCGGTGGGTTTCTGAACTCAGTATCGCGGCTGGTTCCCACGGGAAGCAAACGGCTATTTCCCGCCGTTTCTCAGGCTGGGCACACGCCCCTCCCAGCTCGGCTGCCCCGCCGGGTCCACCACACGCAGCCTCTGTCCCAGGTCAGGAGCCGCGTGCGGGAGCGGCAGGAGCGGGGTGGGGCTGCGCTTCTGTTCATGTTCTGTGGGCCAGGGAGGCTCCTGGGCGAGATTCCTGGCAGGTGGGGTGAGAAGGAGCCCCCGTCTGTCCCACGAGAATCGGGACCTTAGACACAGACGTGCTGTTCTCGAAAACGGCCCTCTGGCCCTCGCTGGCGTGGCTCAGTAGGTAGAGCGTCGGCCTGGGGACTAACGGGTGCCAGGTTCAATTCCCGGTCAGGGCACAGGCCCAGGTTGCAGGCTCGATCCCCGGCAGGGGGCGTGCAGGAGGCAGCTAATCCATGATTCTCTCTCACCATTGATGTTTCTATCTGTCGCTCCCTCTCCCTTCCTCTCTGAAATCAATTTAAAAAAAGAAAAGAAAGAAGGAAGTGGCCTGGCCTCCTCCTGCCCCAGGCATCTTACCGCAAAGCGAGTGGCAGCCATTAGTACGTCGGGGGCCATTAGTCCTCGCTCAGGTTACCACCCGACCTGTCCCTCCCCCAGGTATGCGATAGCACCATTTTCGTAAACGTGATACAGGAAAGCAATTTTCCAGTTATTTCCTGAGACCTGAGAGCATTTCATAATCTTCCAGTTCGAGATGGTTTCGGAGTGGCTTTTGCAATGTGTGTGTGTGTGTGCGCACGCACAGGTATGTGGGAATGCTCTCTGTAAACTGATTTTAACTCTTTATTGTTGGAAGTATTAAATCCATTTTTTTTTTTGATGCCACTGAGGAAGGGAGAGGGGAGAGAGATATAAACATCAGTGATGAGACAGAATCATGCATCGGCTGCCTCCTGCTCGCCCCACACTGGGGATCAGGCGCGAAACCCGGGCCTGTGCCCTGACCGGGAACCGAACCCTGACCTCCTGGTTCACAGGTTGACACTCAGCCACTGAGCCAGGCCGGCCGGCTGTCAACAGATCTTTATTCTAAGGTGTCCCGTGTGCCTGTGGCTGGGGTGGGACGGGCTTGTCAACGGGAACGGGCAGGCGCCCCGATGGAGGGTCCAAGCCCTCAGGGCAACTCCAACAGATGCACTTACTTAATTCCGACGCGCAGGCCTCGGGCCTCGAGACCCTCCTCCTCCGCCGCCAGCCGTGTAATTGCTACCACATTGGACTCGCGGGTGCGGGGCCGTTTCCCTGCGATTGCGGTTACCCTGGGAGAAGCCCCGAGACACAGAGACCGGTGTCTGTCCCTGGAACCCGAGCGCCTGCCGCTCATGCCACCCTCTCGGGGGCAGGGCTGTCCGGGTCCTTGGACCGGCTCTTAAGAGACTCTGGTGGCAGAGCCATCTCTTCTCTCTTCTCTTTTCCTGAGGGCGAGGTGCAGATCGGAGCGGAGGAGGCCGCTGGGTGGGCGATGTTGTTGTCAGGAATCTGGCCTCATTCAGCAGGGCCACGAGGGCTGTGTTCAGGCAGGGCCTGCGGGTCTGACCGCGCTGGAAGCTCTCCCCACGCGAAGGGTCCGACGTGCTGACGAGCATCCCTTGTGACTGTGACGATCAGCGAGCGGAGAGCAAAGCCTTGGGTTCAATCTGCTGACACGGAGGGCAAGGCGGGGGGATAGTAACCCGTCAGCAGCGGGTGTGACGGGATTATTGACCAGGGAGCCAGCGGGTCACAGTGGGCTTGAAGCACAGTTGTTCGTGAAAAACACAACCTTTATTTGTTTTTTTAATTTGTTTTTTAAAATATATTTTATTGATATTTTACAGAGAGGAAGGGAGAGGCGTAGAGAGTTGGAAACATCGATGAGAGAGAAACATCGATCAGCTGCCTCTTGCACTCCCCCCACTGGGGATGTGCCCGCAACCACGATGCATGCCCTTGGCCGGAATCGAACCTGGGGCCCTTGAATCCCCAGGCCGACGCTCTATCCACTGAACAACACCGGTCAGGGTGAAAAACACAACCTTTAAAACCAGCCTCCGGCTTTCTCGGAGCTCAGCCCGGCCCGGCTGGTGTGGCTCAGGGGTTGAGCGCTGTAGGAACCAGAAGGTCACAGTTGGATTCTCTGTCAGGGCACAGGCCCGGGTGGCGGGCTCGGTCCCCAGGGTGGGGCATGTCGGGGCAGCCGATCAAAGATTCTCTCTCCTCATTGATGTTTCTATTTTCCTGTCCTTCTCCCTTCTCTGAAATAATAATAAAATAGCAGCTCGGCCTGGATTCACAGTTACAATCGGGGCATTGATGGGGCTCCCTCCTCCCAGGCAGCCAGCCTCCCGCGGTGCCTCCCGGGTGCCAGGGGAGTGGCCAGCTCCACGTTGAGTTTCCAGCGCGCCATAAAGTCCAGGAAGTAAACAGACACCAGGGAAGGCACTTCTGTGCCAACATCCACATGTGTGTGACACCCCAGCTGTGTGCTCACAGTTTCTTTTGGAAACTTAGAAAGCATGTTAATTATAACCGAGCCCTCCCTGCAGGTCTCAGCGTCTCACAGTCAACACGCAGGAGTTCCCGACGTCCAGGGACGGTGGGCCAAGTGCGTCTTCTTTTTCTTAAAATTCTCTTAAAATACATTCTTACTAGAGGCTCAGTGCATGGATACATGCACCAGTGGGGTCCCTCGGCCTGGCCTGTGGGGATCGGGCCCAAACCGGCTCTCTGATGTCCCCCCAGGGCCCAGATTTCGAGAGGGCGGTTTTCGGGCGATGTACCTCAGAATCGGGCTCCCTCCTCTCTGGTTCCGAGCGTGTCACCTGAGAACCCCAGCTGCCAAGTTGTTGCAGCTCGGCAGCTCCTACGTTGAGTGTCTGCCGCCTGGTGGTCAGTGCGCATCATAGCTACCGGTTGGACAGTCACTTAGGCTTTTATACATATTTAGATTGGTTTCAGAGAGGAGGGAGAGGGTTAGAGAGATAGAAACACCAATGATGAGAGAGAACCAATGATCAGCTGCCTCCTGCACGCCCCACATGGGATTCAGCCCGCAACCTGGGCATGTGCCCTGACCGGGAATCGAATTGTGACCTCCTGGTTTATTGCTCAACCACTGAGCCATACCAGCCAGGCTAATTTCTTTTTTCAAAGAGACTTTTTAATAGGAGAAGAGTTTGTGTCCTCAGAAATAATTTAGGGGCAGCCGGAGGGAGCGCCCCTGTTCCAATATGGCGGCAGGCGCTGGGTGATGGGCGCCGCCTGCAGCCCGTGTTGTGAGCTGACGTGTGGGTATTCATCTTTCTGAAACCTCTCCCTGGTCCTTAATTCCTCCTTCTGTGAGGAGTGAGTCACTGCCTGTAAAGTTGGCCCGAGGGCGCCTCTGGGACTTGAGTCCTGAATGTAAATGAGTAGTTAGCTCACCTGGCCTCGATTTTCAGAAGCAAAATAGATTCGCATCTCTCGCTACAAGCTGCCAAGGAGCCAGCTCACTGGAAACCTCCTAATTACAGGGGACAGGTGAGACGGTGTTCTCTGCCTCCGAGACAGAGCTCTCTCAGGACAGCTTGGCTTTGTCTCAGAGCCAGTGGTTCCGGATGTTTACAGTGACTGATAGGAACCAAGGGCAGTTGCCCGGACGGCGTGGCCCAGTGGTTGACCGTCAGCCTAGGAACCAGGAGGTCAGGGTTCGATTCCTGGTCAGGGCACAGGCCCGGGTTTCGGGCTCGATGCTCAGAGGGGGGGCGTGCAGGAGGCAGCCGGTCCGTGATTCTCTGTCATCACTGATGTTTCTGTCTCTCTCTCTCTCTGAAGTCAATTAAAATGTATATATAACTTTTAAAGTAAAAGCAACTTTTCTTCTGAAGGAAAGTGATGGAGGATCGGAGGGAGCGATGGGGGAGGCGAGAGCTCCATTAGTCTTACTCACTGAGCCTGGGGACTTCTGAAAGGCGCTTTAATAGGAACCTCGCTCAGGAGACGCACAATTAAACTCCAAAGATGGAAAGAAATTAACTTCCTCGTCTGCACAGACTTATGCACAGAGGAAATCCCATGTCAAAGATGAGTCCTCCCCAAGACCGACTCACTCACTTATTCATTCACTTACTCACGCATTCACTCATTCACTCACTCACTCACTCACTCATTCACTCATTCACTCATTCACTCATTCACTCATTCACTCATTCACTCACTCACTCACTCACTCACTCACTCACTCACTCATTCACTCACTCACTCACTCACTCACTCACTCACTCATTCACTCATTCACTCATTCACTCATTCACTCACTCACTCATTCACTCATTCACTCACTCACTCACTCACTCACTCACTCATTCACTCATTCGGTGAGCACGAATGACTTCTCCTGCATAACCTCAGCTCCCTCGATACCAAGACTGCTCGGCACCAGGTTCTGACTGACAACCCCGGGCACAAGGACGAGTGATGCTGCAGAGCAGGTAGGAGTCCTCTGCATCGTCAGCGCGACAAATCCGACAGGAGGGCGACGTGCTCATGCCTGGGAAGATGACCGTGGAGTTAAGCCATCGAAAGGGTGGTGGCCGGGCTGGCGTGGCTCAGGGGTTGAGCACTGACCTAGGAACCAGGAGGTCACAGTTCGATTCCCGGTCAGGGCACAGGCCCGGGTTGTGGGCTGGATCCCCAGTGTGGAGGTGCAGGAGGCAGACGATCAATGACTCTCTCATCATGGATGTTTCTCTCTCTCCCTCGCCTTTTCTCTCTGAAATTGATAAAAAATATATGAAAAAAAAGGAGAAAGAAAGGGAGGTGACCTTCACGAGGCAGAGATGAATGAGGGCATTTTGGGGGGCAAACAGCAAAGTGTGCCGCCTCAGGGTGGGTGGGCAGAGACGAGTGGTCTGCATGGTGTGCGGCGGCTCGCATCAGCTGCAGTGGGTTCCCGAGAGGGAGTGGGGTCCGAGCCAGGCCCCGAGCACGGGCCACACAGGGTCATGGGCAGAGAGGAAGCAGGTGCCTGGGCTCGGGAGGGGTAGTGGGTCTGTGGAGGGACCAGCCGCTCCTGGCCCAGCCTCTCCGCTGTCCTCACGCGTCCTCCCCGACAAAGCCCTTACAAGGAGGTGGAAACACGCCACGTGCTGAGGGCACTTGGCAACCTTGGACTTAAAAGGCACTTCTTTCATTTGAAAATGAAACACAGCTCTCTCCTGCAAGTGGGGCTGCGGTCTGTGGGAGCTGCAGGACGTAAACCACCCTCTGGCAGTGGACTCCCCTCCGTCATCTGATGACTCAGCGCCAAGTGGGGGAGCCGGGTTGACACCTAGGACGTCTCATCTCCAAAGCATTTTGGGGCGAGGGGCGTGTTACCCACACTGCCTGGCCAGTGCGGGGAGCCTGGCCTTGGGTCCTTAGAGGGTCTGGGAGTAGGAGGCACTCGGAAGGCTGGCTGAAGGCCACAGCGTCAGGGCGGGTGGTGGCTGGAAGAGCAGCTAATCAGGCGGCATCAAGACCAGGCCCTGCCCGGCCAGCCTGGCTCAGGGGCTGAGCATTGACCTGTGAACCGGGAGGTCAGGGTTCATTCCCCATCGGGGCACAGGCCCGGATTGCGGGCTTGTTCCCCAGTGTGGGGCGTCCAGGAGGCAGCTGGTCCATGACCCTCTCTCATCATGGATGTTTCTCTCTCTCCTCCTTCCTCTCTGAAATCAATAAGAACACACACACACACACGAGAGAGAGAGAGAGAGAGAGAGAGAGAGAGAGAGAGAGAGAGAGAGAGAGAGAAGACTGGGCCCAGTCCTGGCTTCTGAAAGGCTTTGGCATGAACTGCGAGTCTTTAGAGGCAGCGATCGGTGTAACAGCGTCAGCCATCGCCAGCGCAGCCACATGCCATCCAGGCTTATGGTTTAGTTGGCTGGGCCCAAAGGGCATGACTGTGGGTCCTCGAAGAACTTCCTTCACAGACTCTCATTTGCTCTCCTGTCCTCCGTCCTTCCGTCCGTCCGCCCACCTCTGACCACTGTCAGAGTGGTGCCCAGCCAGGGCCGTGTCCTGTGCGCTGGCCGCCTGCTGTCCCGCCCTCTGCCCTCCCTTTAGGCTTCAGCTCCCCTGGGAGCCCGCGCCATCCCCGTCTGGTTCAGCGCGTCGCCCCAATTCCCAGGCGCACAGCAGGTTCTGAGTAAATATTCACCAAATAAATCCCTCAGTGCGTCATCATCCTTTAATTCGTCCCTCAGACGTCGTGTCCTACTGTGATTCGGGCTTCCCGCTTGCCACGAGAAGGAGTAAAGGACGTACTCTGCTCCCAAGAAAGTAACTAAGATCGGGAAACAGGGACAAGCACACGGTAAAACGCGTGTGATCACAGCGGCGTAGAGAGAAGGGCGGCCGCGTACCCAGGACCCCGGCTGCTCGGAGCTGCGTTTTGTCTCCCCGGGATGACTTTCCTCGTGTGACCCTGGAAGGGCACGTGCTCCATTCCACTGATGAGCCGCGGCGTCTGGGAGGCCCCGGGAGAAGCTGCCGGGAGTGCAGGGGGCCTGGGAGAGGGGCTGGGCCCTGCCATGGCTGACCCTCCCAGGGCGGCAGCTGCACCGAGACATGGGGGAGGGGCCAAGGTCACGCAGAGGACAGAGGAGACGGGAGATGGAGGAGGAGAGACTTTCTGGAGCTTCTTTCTGGTGACCCCGAGGGCAGCGCCAGCTTCGACCAGGAGCGTCCGGGAGCAGAAGGTCATCCCCTCACTGCCCCGCAGACCAGAGCCCCTGGGTGGAAACCGAGACGAGGCTCCCGCACACCTGCCTTCCCCCTCCTCGGCGCCCCCTCTCACGGGGCCCAGAGATGACCACTGGCCGCTCGGCCTCTTTCTAAGGACAACGGCGCCCGAGGGAGAGGAGACCCGTTTGTCTCCCAGAAGAGGATGGGCCTTGAGTCCAGCCACCGGGCCAGCAGCACCCCCAGCGCCAGTGCCCGCCACCCGAGGCCGCCCTCCCCCCTCCCCCACCGAACGATTCTCCCAGCAGAGGAGGCCCCCCCCCCAGGCCGGCCGTCTTTATTCCCGAGTCCTGGTGGCTCTGTGGGGATTTAGGGCGAAAGGCACATCCCAGCAGCCTCTCCCTCCTCCCCGGCCCCGAATCACACGGGTCACCGCCTCGCCCTCCGCTGGAGGTGACGATCCCTCGATCCCTCGGGGATGAGGAGAAACCAGCCGTGTCAGGTTACGGTCCTAACCGGCTAATGGGTCTCACAGGGCCCTGTGGCTCCTGCCCAGTGCAGGGCAGGGCACCCCCGTGGCAGGGTGAGGGCCCTGGTGGCAGCAGCTTCCCCCCCCTCCTCGCCCCCAGCCTCTTCCCCCCCAAGAGCACCAACTATCCGGATAATTAGAGATAAAATAAATGTTTGCTCCACACGCTCATCGTCCGTAATTCCCGGGCCTGGTGGGCAGGCTGCTGGGAGTTTAAAATGTGGAACTAATATTGAGAAACCCGAGAGGCTTGACGCAGTCGCATCAGCTGGGTGACGCCCCCACATTTAAAAGAGATGAATCAACGTGGAGGTTTCTTTTAAATGTTGCAACTCCAGATGGGAAACCACAACCACGAACACAGCCCGCCCGCGTGGCTCTGTGGTGGAGCGTCGACCTATGACCCAGGGGGTCAGGGTTCGATTCCCGGTCAGGGCACAGGCCCGGGCTGTGGGCTCCATCCCCCTGGGAGGGGGGGGGCGGGCGTGCAGGAGGCAGCCGGTCCGTGATTCTCTCTCATCACTGATGTCTCTCTCTCCCTCTCCCTTCCTCTCTGACATCAATAAAAATATATTTAAGAGAAAGATAGAGACGAGCCCAGCCGTGTGGCCGGCTCTGGGCCCAGCTCACTGTGCCATGTGCCCCCTGCCAGGCTCCCACGGGCGGAGGTGTCACGGAGGAGCCGCTGGTGCTGGACCCGCCTGCACTGGGTCATTCTGACGCGCGTTCTCCCTCTGGTTGTGTTCCTGGAGCCAGTTCACCGGTGCGATGCGCCTGGTGCCTTAGTCCTCTGCTGTTTGCTCCCCGTCACCCAGCGGGTGTCATGCCTGGGCCTCCTGGGTCATTCGGAGGCTGCAGGTGGCAGGCCCAGAGGTGAGGCCAGGAGGGGGTGTCCTTCCTTCACAGGCTCACACCCACTCACGTCCCAGGAAGCCCTGAGTCACCCCGTGTGGCTGTGCTTGGGTCTGTCCCCAACCAAGGGTCAGGGTGTCAGGCCAGGGGAGTGACCGCGTGGTCAGCCTGCGGTGAGCACTCCCTCTGCCCCTCAGTTTTCCGGGGATTTGGACAAAGTAAATGAACTTTTAGAATCAGCAGGGATTTTGTAACCTGACAAGTGATATCTATCTGTTATCTATCATCTATCTATCTATCTATCTATCTATCTATCTATCTATCTATCTATTATCTACCTATCATCTATCTATTATCACCTATCATCTATCATCTATCTATCATCTATATTTATATTTTTATATTTTTCTCTACTAAAGACTTTTTATTGCCCAGCTGGTGGCTCACTTGGTTGGGTGTTGTCCTCTGCACCAAGGGTTGCAGGTTTGGTTCCCAGTCAGGCACCTGGCCAGGTTGTGGGTTCCATCCCCATTCGGGACAAGTATGGGAGGCAGCCAGTCGATGTTTCCCTCTCCTTTCTCCATCCTCGCGCTCAGGTCAATGAGCACAAGTCCTCCTGAGGGTTGAAAAGCCTTCTTTCCAGGAGAGTCCGGGGAATCAGTACCCTCGCTCAGCCCTAGCAGCTCTTGGCTCAAGGTGGGAGTTTGAAAGCCTTCAGGCTCTCCTGACCCTTCAGCTTTAAAATGCGTAAGGACTCCACCCACAGCCACATGGTCTCTGAACACCCACGTGAACCGACAAAACCCCTCCAGGAAGCCTGGGTCCTCTCCTTGGGACCTGTCCCCAGAAGGTTGCCCCATCCAGCCTGTGGGAAGGTTTGTCTCCATCCCTGCAGGCTGGGTCTCAGCCCAGCCACATCCCCCCTCCTCAGCCTCACCCCCTGCCCGGTGCCTCCCTCATGACCCTCCGAAGGGTGGAAGGGTCGGGGCTTGCAGCTCGGGCCAGAGGGAGAGCTAAAGCTTAGATGTGGGGACCCCAGCCCCGCCTCCTGCTGCTGCCCGGAAAGCCCGAGGCGGTAATAAAGACGCCAGGAGGAGGCTTGGGGCCAGGCTGGCCCTCTCTTGTCCGAGGTCCATTCCTGAGGAGAGGGCGTGGAGCTGCTGGAGGACCTTTGTCCCAGGGGCCTAAACACTCCTCCCCCGCCTTACTGGGGCGGGCCGAGCCTTTCAGAGACTGAGGCGAGGGGGTGGGGGACTGGCCACTTCAGAGGCGCAGGGAGGGTTGGCGCTGGGACAGAGGGGACAGGGTTTGTAACTCAGAACTCCGGGAGGGCTTCTCTGCTGTCCTCCTCTGCCCGCCCCAAACTGCCCACAGGATGGAATTGCGGGCATCCCCACAGCACAGGGCTTTGCCAGGCCCTTTGCTTTTCAGCCTGAAGTCTTGTTTCCCAAGGGGAGACTTCACAGGAGGGAGGGGAGGGCTCTGTGTGGAGAGGGGGGGCTGCCCGCCGAGGGCCATGCAAGGCCCAGAAATCATTGGGTCGGGCTCTTCCGAGGTGTTAGGGGTGAGTTAGTTACATGTTTGACCAAATAGAGCAGGTGAATGTGTGTATATATGTATTTTTATTGATTTCAGAGAGGAAGGGAAACATCGATGATGAGAGAGAATCATGGATTGGCTGCCTCCTGCTCGCCCCCCACTGGGGATGGAGCCCACAACCTGGGCCTGTGCCCTGACCGGGAATGGAATCGTGACCTTCTGGGTCATAGGTCGCCGGCCGGGCTCAAAAGAATATTGTGACTTAGATCTGGCCAGCATTTGCCTAAGAACTGTGGGTGCCAGGTCTTTGGGGGTTTCTGCTGCTCCTGGTGGACACAGAAGCCCGTTTCCGGGAACTCGGTGGGGACTGTGCCGATGGCAGGCGACTGGTCGTAGGGTGTCTGCTGCCCGTCGACACAGGTTTCCTGCTTCCAGCAGCGAGTCCGCGTGCGCGC
>PVJC01030583.1:0-21110 GCA_004026665.1 Murina feae
TTTAAGGCGGCCTTCTAACTAACTGAAGCCTCCTCTTTGCTTCACCTGGCAGTGTCTATAATGAAACAATTGTTACTTTTACTGGTTAGGCCAGAGCTGCTCTTTCCTTCAGCTCCGGAGGATTCTATGATTGTTACATTGTTTCAAATGTTTCAAATCTGTGTTTTGCTAGAGGCAGTTTAATCGGAGCTGAGCTGAGGGGCGCAGCTCACTTTCACTCCTGCTGCAATGGAAAGGGCTGTTTACTCAGGTCCGTGAGTGGCGGCCGCCATGTTGGCTGGGCTAATTTGCATATAGCCACTCTGATTGGCTGGTGGGCGTGGCTTACCCTGTCTCAGAGAAACGGTTAATTTTAATATTTCGCTTTTATAGAGTAGATTAAACAATTGTTAAATAAATTATCTGTGATTTTGATGAGGAAAATGGCATAATCCTTTCTGTTTTCCAAATATAAGTCTGGCTTAAATATAAAGAAGATATTAGAAAAGTGATAGATTTGAATTAGAGAAACTATTTGGTCACTATACAGTTATTCTATATTAACAGTAACAAGAGCTCAGACTAAGACTGGAGAAAAGGAAAGAAATAGTGGTGCCAGGAAGACACTTCACAGGAAGGTGGTAACCTGCAACGATTGGTGGCCACCTGGATGAGAAGGAAGCTTGAGGTGTGAGCTGCATTCAGACAGGCTGCAAAATTTCTACACCAAAAGTCTGAGAAAATTATGAAAGGAAAAGTAAGATAAACACAGCTGAGAGTTGTTGAGAAGAAAATAAACTACGTTTTAGACCTATGTGTTGCGAACCAAAGCAAGCTCCATGTTCTAATGCTTAAATAACCTCTGGGATAAGATTTTCTTGCTCCCATGTTTTTCTTCTTCCTATTTTTTCAGTCTGGGATGCCTTTGCTCTACTCCAATTATTTAACTCTCATTCAAATGTTTAGGACTTCTTTTAGATTGTCTTCTCCAATCTGCTTAGTCAGATTTTTCACTATTTCCAATTCCCTTTGACAGTTTTGTTTATGGCCCTTTTAAAATAATTACTTCACAATGTATTAATTATAGTGAGTTTACACATCATATGTCTCATTATACTGGTAACTACTTGGGATGAGGTGCAGAAGCTAAGAAGTCTTATTTATCTTTATGTTTCTACAATATTTCTACAATTAAGACTGGAGATATTATAGTCCCAAGTAGTTACCAGAATAATGAGACATATGACAATATCACAACACTTAGAATATCCAATTCACTAGACAACTCAAAAGTTTGTTTAATGAATAGATATTTATCTTACATTATTTAAAATTTTTTCTCTTCTTTATGCTTCACTCATAAATGTTAGAATATGTGGTTTGTTCAAGGCACAAGAGAAATAAATATGCAGACAAATTAAATGTGTACAGAAAAAAAATTGTGAGAAAGAGTAACATATTTATTGCTAAAATTCATTAAATTGTTATAATTTTTTACAGTAAAACTAGAGTCCAGGTGCATGAAATTTATGCACTGGGGGTGGGGGGGGGTCCCTCAGTCCGGCCTGTGCTCTCTCACAATCTGGGACCCCTCAGGGATGTAGCAGTGTGCCAAGTGGCAGGAGGCCAGGGAGGAGCCCAAATCAAGGCTGGGTGCTGCTTGCACTCATCCTAGCTCACTAGGCCTGCTGCCGTGGAGTTGAAGAGGCTCCCACCATGGCAGCTGTGCTCACCAATCATGAGCTCAGCTTCTGGCTGAGCAGTGCTCCCTCTGTGGGAGTGCACTGACCACCATGGGGCACCTCCTACATTGAGTGTCTGCCCCCTTGTGGTCAGTGCACATCATAGTGACTGGTCATCTTGGTCATTCCACCATAACAATCACTTAGGCTTTTATTATGTAGGCTAGAGGCCTAGTGCCTGAATTTGTCCACCAGTGGGATCCGATGGCTTGGCCTGCAGGATCGGGCCAAAACTGGGTCTCTGACATCCTCTGAGGGGTCTCAAATTGTAAGAGGGTGCAGGCCAGGCCGAGGTGCATGCTCAGGGCTGGGGAGGGACACAGGAGGTTCTCCAGCTGGGGAGGGACCACAGGAGGGCTCCAGGGCATGTTCAGCCTGTCTAGCTCAGTCCCCATCGGCCAAACCCCAGCAGCAAGCTAACTTACCAGTTGGACTGTCTGCCCCTGGTGGTCAGTGCATGTCATAGTGAGTGGTTGAGCATCCTTAGCATATCATTAGCAGATTATACTTTGATTGGTTGAAAGGATGTCCGGACAACCAGACACTTAGCATATTAGGTTTTTATTATATAGCATTTTAAAAAACACTGAGTAGAAGTCATCTGACCTGGAACCCCTGTGCCCACTGCTGTTTGTCTCCATTAACTGGAGCAAGTCAATAAAACAATTTTTTCTATTTCATATGTATCATGAAATGTCAAAAGGTTCCATCATTTATTAGTAGTCTAGTCTACATCCTGCATTTGTACCAGCTAAAACTCTACAGGAGAGACCTAATTGGAGAAATTTAGACCCAGAACTGCAGCTTTATCAACACAGAACAGGAAAGCTAGGAGAGAAGCTGCTGCCTCAACTGACATAACAGTAATTCCTGGAAGTCCTCATGGTTCAGAAAGCATCCCTGGGACTTTTGGACTATGGCTATGTTCTCTATAGTTCATGGTAGGAACTACAACTCCTGGCCTGAGTTGAAGAGAATGTCCCAGTGTGCAAAAATAATGGGTTATATGCTTTGAAAATTTTAAACAATTAAGAAACTAACACAAGATCATACTGTAAATTAATGTTTATAACTTGCTTTCTCCTCACTATCTGTATATTGTGAATATCTTTGCATGCCAATAAATGTGTTCCTGCAGCATAAAAAATACACGAAAATAAACAACTCTTTGGGTCTCAATTTTTCCTATCTACAAAATGCTGTTGATGATCTCTAAGATATTCAAGAATTTTTCACTTACTACCATTTTTTACTTTGACTACTTACATGGGTAAAACAGATAAAGTATCCTGATTTAAAGGAACTGGGGGAAAATGTCATACAGTCAAAATGCACTGCAGTGAAACAGCAACATTTTCCCAAATTCTAGGACAATCTTCTGAATCCTATAAATCTTCACCAGATGGACACTGTTGCAGATAATAACATCTGAATGTGTAAGAACCAAATCTAAAATTTAGGAAGCTCAATTACCCGCTCTCTATCTCCACCCTTCCTTACATAGTTGGAGCAGTTCTACACATAATCTAGAGCAGAATAGTATATGTACCAGGAATCACTAAACTTGTCCATCAAAGTCTGAGTTTGAGTGTGTACATAGTGGAACTTCCCATTATCACAAAATGATTCTGTTTCACTTAGCTGCTTTTCTGGCGAAATGGTGAAGATTTGTCACTCCATGCTCCTCTGCAATAAGTACAACTATAAACTCTAGTAATAAACCAATGGAGAAGTTTGAAAATTGGAAGAGGAAGCTGAACTGGCTAGAGAACCCAGAACTAGAGGAACAGCACAAAGGAAGGCATCTTACAAGCTCACAGACAACAGAAGAAAGTGACCTAGGCCCACTGCTTCTCGATTTCCACATAGCAACAGAGGATATCTGAGAGAAGCTCATTTCTCCTTAGATCAAACAGAAGTACCTCTGAGTACACCAGGCAAACTCAGCAGAACCAGCAGGGGAGGGTCAATTGGGAGTCCTGCAGGCTATGGGAAGCACTCTCCTTTCCCACTGATCCTATGACTCATCTCTCCCTCCAGAAACACTATGCATCCAGGGGATATGGTGAGGCGGATCCACCACAAGTACCTAGCCCAGGAAGTGCTCAGCTCTCCTGCCAGGACTGAGCCTCTAGCCTACATAATAAAAGCCTGAGTCTCTTACATGAAGTCACCATGCCATTGGGAAGTACCAACATAGGTGTCTTGGCCTTCTTGGGCAGGAGGAACCCAGCGCCGTAAGTTCCCAGTGCAAGAAGCACTTTGTCCCATAGGCCTAAGACTCCCTTCATAGACAGACAGACAGCCTGGCTTTGGTGGCTTCTTCCGTTCCCTCATATAGCATCAGCAGGGACCAGGAGAAGCCCAGGAGCATGAAATACACTAACCAGACCAACATAGCACCACACAGTCTCTGAAAATTAGGCTGTAACTAAAATCACAGAAGTAGATCAGGGCCTGCATGCCAAACCTGAACAACTTGCATTCCCTTTAAAATAAAACAATTTAAATGGGGCCTGGAGTCTCTCAATACAATAGTCAAAATACGTGGAATACAATATACAAATCATCATCATGAACCAGGGAAATCACAACCTGAGTGAGAAAAGGTGAGAAAAGATAATCAACTGATGTTAACATTGAAATGAATAAGATATTGAAACTCTCTCACAAGGATTTGAAAGCAGCCATCATAAAAATGCTTTAACACATAGTTAGGAATTCTCTTGAGAAACAGAAAATCTTAGTAAAGAACAGAAGTTAGAATTTTAAAACAAATGGAGTTTATAAGATTTAAAAATAGCAAAAAAATTTAAAACTCAAGATGGGCTCAAAAGTAGAGCGAAGATGATAGAAGATAGACTCTGAATTTGAGGCCAGAAAATAGAATTCAGCCAATCTGAACAACGAAGAATGTAGGAGGGAAGAAAATGAACAGATAGATCCTGAGGGGCCAGGTAGATAATAACAAAAGATCTAGCATTCTTATGCTTGTAGTCCCCTTGAGAGGAGAAGTCAGAGGAGATGAAAAATAAAAGCTGAAAACTTCTCAAATTTGGCTAACGACACAAGAATATAGATTCACAAAGTTGATAAAATATGTATCAATACACATCATAATTAATCCTCTGAAACTAAATCACCAAAGGATATCTTGAAATGAGCTCAAAAGAAATAACACATGACCTGAGATGGAGTGGCCACAGGAAGTTACACAATATTTTTCAACTGCTGAAAAAACAATGAATTCTACATCTAGTGGAACTACATTTTGGAGTGCAGGAATGATAAAGGCATACTCAGATAATAATAATAATTAAAAAAAACCAGGAAGGATTTGTCAACTGACTTTGCCTTAAATATTGGCTAGAGGGGCTGATGCTATGACACAAAGTATAGTTTGTATCAGGTTCTATACAACAACCTGCCCTCAAGAATGTTATATTCCATGGGTGTGTGTTCTATTTAGATAATTTCAGTAAAATAAAGTGAAATAAGATGAGAGAGCCTTTCATAGGGTGATAGAGAACTCAGGAAGTGGGGGCATTAGGCCCAGCATTGGTGCCTAAAAGAGATGATATTGAAGTGCAGCTAGAACCAAATGCAGAAAGCAACTTGAGGGAATATCTTGGAGAATAGAAAGGACATGAAAAGTGGGGAGCTAGCAGCAAGCAGGTGTCATTAAACAAACAGGTATCACTGAACAGAGAACAAAGCCTCTGGTGAAGGCAAGGCAAGGCCACAGCAAGGCTAACCCTGGGTGGGGTAGTGCTTAGGGAAGCAGCGTAGGTGCTTTAGAGAAGAACGTTTCACAAATGAAAAGATGTATGAGAAGGATTTCATTGCAGGTCCTCTGTGAAATAACCAGTCTGGATAAATCAGTGGAAATGCAAACTGTAGGGGCCAATTGATTTTAATGAAAACAAAACAAAAAAACAAAAACAGAAACACTCACTTTGTCAAGCTATTGTACCTACTAACAAAACAAAAACATCACAAAGTACCCTTTGGGCACTTTGTAATGTTTTTGCAATGGGAAAGTTCATAATTTCTTTCTAAGAGAGCCTTATGGACACTTAAAAAAACATTCAAATGACACATTTTGAAACAATAAAAAATAAATAGTTTATGATAAAGTTGTTTTCCATCAGTCTGACTGGAAAATTTCTATTCCCTTTTTCTCTATTTGAAAAAACCAACTAACATTAATGTTGTATAGCAACACTTTTTGCCATTTAGCTACCAGAGGAAGTTTGTTTTACACTAAAAAATACAACAGTTATAAAATTATTTTTTATGCAAAAACATTTGTTTGCCATCAAAGTCAATATGTATCTGTCTGTGACATCTACAATAAAATATAATGAAAATATAATGTTTGTGGATTGCTGGTATAATTTGTAGTGCTTGAATTGGTAACAGTGCCCTTCAAGTGCTTCCAGAATCGCAATACAATAAAATGCCTTCCTAAATGGGCCCATAATTTTGAGGTCATATATGTTTTCTTTGCTATACTAGGAGAACATCTTTCAGCTCTTCTTTTAAAATATTCTCTTTTCCATACCTTCTCCATTCCTATTGCTAAAATCACAATCTATTCCCTCTACCTCATCTAACCAGCTAGTCACTTAATTTTGTCATTTCTATTTTCTAAATCTACTCCTAAATCTTACTCCATTGCTTTTCTTGAATAACCATCATTTCTCACGTCAATAATCATCATATCACAATAAATCCCTGGCTGACCCCTGCATCTCTAGTTTTATCCCTTCAAACCATCCTTCACAAAACTAAAAATATGGGTCCTAAAACATTCATCTCACATGTTCCCTCTGTTTAAAAGCCTTCAGTGATTAGTAATTTTATTTAGAATAAAATATAAACCCTGTGGCATGGCCCAGTTTAGATGACTCTTGACCATCTACCTCAGGTTCTCATTCTGGGAGGTCCCTCACATCCCATGTTCTGGCAAATGAAACTACTTGCTACTTTACAATTGGGCCCTGCTTCGTCACACAACCCTGATTTGCTCAGACTCTGCTCAGTCTTCCTTCTTTAGTTGAACTGATGGATTTTTATTCTTTTGTTTGTTTGTTTGCTAAGAATTAGGGCACCACAAATAGAATAGCTTAAACAACAGAAATAGTCTCACATTTATGGAAACTAGAAACCTGAGATCAACATGTCAGCACTTTGATTTCTCCCTGAAATGTATATACTTCATGTAACTGTGGTCTTAATATTATTTGGAGCATAGATGTAAGCTAAGTGATAATACAAATGGTGTTTTCATAAAGGGTAAGTTAAAGTACTCTTAATAACAACTTACACTAGATCAGGAGAACTGTGGCAAGGGTAAGAAGGCACAAGAGACAATTTAGATAAGATTAATAATGTTTCACCAAAAATAGAATCTATCTGTTGATTTTTTTCCCCCATGAGCAGAATCTTTCATTACAAGAAGAAAAATAAAAGAGAAATGAAAACGTTTGGAAACTCTGTTATTGCTAAACCTTTAAGGTTGTGTTTACCGGACTGGATTATATCTACTCTAATAAAAGAGTAATATGGAAATTAACCATCACACCGAGACACCTAAGCCATGCCCACCAGCCAAGCCATGCCCCCAGCCAATCAGAGCAGCTGTATGCAAATTAAACTAGCCAAGATGGAGGCCGACAGCCACAGAGCTAGATCAAACAGGAGGCTTCTGTTGCACCAGGAGTAAACTGTCTGCCTAGGCTGGCTGAGCCTCTCTCTGCTCAAAGCAACATAGTTTCAATTATAGAAGCCACAGAGCTGAAGGAATCAGGAGGCTTCATTCTCTGCCTAGGCCTCCGCTCAAAGTAACAAAGGTTCAATTATAGAAGATAAATAAATTCCAGAAACCTGATTCCAGCCAGCTGGGACCTTGGGTCAATGGGAGCTGTGGGAAGCCTGAAAACGGCCCTCAACCCCTCACCCAGGCTGGCCAGGCATGCCAGCAGGTCGACATCCCCTGAGGGGTCCCAACTGCGAGGGGGCACAGGCCAGGCTGAGGGACCCCCTCAAGTGCACAAATTTTTGTGTACCGGGCCCCTAGTAATGAAACATAAACACAGAGGGTCTGGCCATGACATTGGGCAAATACAGTAATCAGCTGAGTTCTAACTGCTGGGAAATCTCTACTAGAAACTTCCCAAGTTCACTTGAAAAATAATTCTCTCCCCAGGGCAATCAACACTTCTAAATAACAAATCAAGAGAAGAGGAATTGTATTTCAAGGTTAACGCAGTGCAATTCTCATTGATTTAACACAGAGACATATGATCTATATTTAAAGCCAAAGGTCTGGGTTTGCTTCATTATTTTCAGTGTTCCCTTCATTTTAATTGCATTTAATCACTTCTTTAAATCACACACCAAGACATCCATAAATGCCTCCTATTTTTTTTTCATGATTCCCAGCACAGTGGCAAGCACAAGAGAAGTATTTGATAAATAAATATTGATGGATGGATATCTGTTTAGGGTTTTTGTGTTTCACTCTTTCATGGGCATTAAAAAAAATGCTCATCATTTCCAAAACACTTTCAAATAACATATCCTATTAAAACTTTATAACAGTGAAATTGAATAAAAAATATTAAATGAATCTTGAAAAAGGCCTAACAATGTCTGGCTCTTGGCCATTAGGAAACAAAAGGCAGTCACTGTCAAGAGTGGAAGTCCTGCCTCAGCATGGCCTGTGGGGTTTATAATTCACAGGGGACAGGCAGGCTGCCCATCTAGCATCTTCTGCCCTTGTTCTCCAGCATATAACACAGCTGGCTGACTGGTGCTTTAAACGTTAAGAAGTCATAGCACCTCTCCACACAGACCTTTCAATGGTGTCCAGTCTCAGAGTAAAAGCTAAAGTTCTTACAGTGGCTACAAGGCCTGCCTGTTCCAGCCCCAAGTGCTTCTTTTCACCTATTTCTACTTTGCCCTTCTCATTCCACTCCACCCATTGGCCTCTTTTCTCACCTTCAGATATGCTATGTATATCTAAAGTTGCCAGAATGAGGAAATAAAAATACAGGACACTGGTGTTATTTTGTTTGGTTTTTACTTGTTTTGTTTTGTTTTGTTATAAGTATGTCCCAAATATTGCTTGGCACACACTTATATTTTTAAATTATGTGTTGTTAAACAGAAAGTCATACTTCTGAATGTTCTCTGGCAAGCCCAGGTGTATCCCAACTCAAGCCTTTTGTGCTACTTGTTCCTGCTGCCTGTATACCCTTCTCTGTACCTATGATACTCCCTCTCTCAACTCCAATCTTTTGCTTAAATGTCACCTTGGAGAGGCAGGTACTAGTGACATGAAAAATTATAATCTGATTCTTCTTATTCTCTTTCTTTTTTTTTAGTTTTTCTCCAAAATTGATGTATTGCTGCTCTCTCCCAGCTAGAATATAAATGCCATGAGTACAGGGTTGTTTTCTGATGTTCTGCTGTCTTCACTGCTGTATCTCTGCACCTAGAACCTTAGACACCCAGTAAATCATCAATGAATGTTTGTTGAATGGATGAATGAATGAATGAACTGCAAGACTACTGATAACAAAACGGCCAACAACAACAACAAATAATAATAGTAATAATGATAACATTTTTGCACTCTTTCCCATTCTAAGAACTGGCTACTATTTATTTGAATACTAGGGGCCCAGTGCACAAAATTCGTGCACTGGGGGGGGGGGGTTCCTCAGCCCAGCCTGCCCCCTCTCACATATTGAGAGCCCTCAGTGGGTGTTCTACTGTGGCTTAGGCCCGTTCCCTGCTCCCCTTGGGCCTAAGCCACAGTCTTACCTCTGTGGGAGGCAACCAGGCTAATCAGGGGAAGCCACCAGCCCCATTACCCTGCTGCTACATGCACTGCCAGTCACTGCAGCCACCAAGGTATTTTCATCAACACGGACTCCAATCCCTTCACCAGGAAGAAATGACAACTGTCTTTAGGCATTTTCAAGATGTGTCTTTCATAGGATATGACATTTCTTTCTTTTTTTTTTTTTTTATCCTCACTTGAGGATATGTTTCCATTGACTTTTAGAGAATGTGGAAGAGAAGGGTAAAACAGAGAGAAACTTCAAAGTGAGAGGAACACTTTGATTGGTTGCCTCCTCCATATGCCCTGACCTGGGCCCTGGCCAGGGAGGAGCCTGCAATCTAGGTACATGGCCTTGGTCACAATTGAACCCAGACCCTGCAGTCAGCAGGCTGAGGCATTATCCACTGAGCCAAACTGTCTAGGGCAGGATATGACATTTCTTAGCCCTCCAGCAGTGGATCTTCATTTTTTTTTCTCTACGAGTGAGGTGGAAAAACCCTAGATTGCCTTTTTGGATTCTTATAACCCAAGTTACTAAGAATATTACCAGTGGCATACAAGGAGCTTAGCCAATGAGCGGTAAGGAAAGGTGTTTCCTCTGTAGTTCACACCAATCTCTGGCTCCACCTCTGCCCCTCCAATCTCAGCTCCACCCCTGCTCAAGTCTGTAACCTCTGGCCGAGGATACAGGCCTGATCAGGGAACTCTCAGACCCTGCCCAGGCTTGAAGTCTCTGCCTGAGGCTGCAGGCCTGGGCAGAAGACCCCCAAGCCCCTCTGACCACCAGCTTCACAGAGCCCAGGCCTCTATCTCACTGGCAGCCTCTGGCCAAGGCTACAGGCCTGGGCAGAAGACTCCCAGACCACTGCAATTTTGGCTCTGCCCATGCCCAGACCCCTGTGATCTCCAGCCTTACCCCTGGCCAGGCCTGAGGCCTCTGGCCCAGGCCTTATGCCTGAGTAGGGCACCCTCATACCCTTTGATCACCAACTCTGCCCCTGCCCCCTCCCATCACTGGCTCCATCCTTGCCCATGCCTGAGGCCTCTGGCGAAGGCCTCTGGCCTGGGCAGGGGACCCCCATCTCCTCTGATCACCTGTTCTGCCCCTCAGGCCCCCTTTCTCCCCCGCCACCTGCCTGGCTAACAGGCCTGACCACTTCAGTGGTGGGGCTGAGCCAGACTGGGCACTGCCATCTTGTTGCTATGGGGGCAGCCAACTTTGTGACAGAGTGATGCTTAATTTGCATATTACTCTTTCATTAGATAGGATGACTGCTGTGTCATTGAGATAAAGCCAAAATATTGAACGTTGTGTATGTACTCACAAAAGGTAAGAAGAGGCAAAGACATTCATAACCACTCCATTTACTCCTCTGCCTGTTTAATAACAGAATTAATATGTGAGGGGAACAGAATATGGCATCCCAAAATGTGCAACTTTGGCATGTGCATTTTTTGAGCTGAAGGCAATTAACACCCAGCAGACTCAGGTGAAGTTTTCTACCTTTCCCTTAAGTGAAGTAAAGAATTTAGGTAAGAGGGCTTTTCCAGGAAGAGAGCTATTACCAGTGATAAATTTTTGGAACAGAAAGACTTATCCATATGGCATGGCAAACATTGTTTACCAAATTTTACTTTCCTCATTTTATTGTGAATTGCCTTCCTCCCCTTCAAAGTGCCAGACTCCTTCACCTTACTTCGTCTTACTTTGCCTTATAAATTTCAATTGCCCGACTGCCTTTGTGTCTCATGCCTTGAGGAGACCTGTCTGCATGTAATTAAATTTATGTTTTTTTCTGTTACTCTGTCTTAAGTCAGTTTATTAGGTCAGCTAAAGAATCGAGAAGGGAAGAAGGAAAGAATTTTTCCTTGCCTACAAAATGCTTTTCCTCTCCAAATCAGTTATTAAGGATAAAATTGAAAACACTGCAATCTGTGTTCTGGATATTGTAGCAGTGGCAAATGATGAAACAGTATCATTAGCAGTAGTTTTACCTAAATAGAGGGTGATTAAATATACCTTTGTCTTTAGAGATTTTGGTAGGAAATAGAAAAATAAGTAATAAACAATATGTTAGTATATATGTGGCCCATATAAACTTTTGTGAACTCGGACTAGGAGAGTGTCACTGGTTTTGCTTTTTTACTCTCAAAGGCTTATTTTTGTACTTTTTTATTCTTCAATTACAGTTCACATTCAATATTACTGTATATTAGTTTCAGGTGTATATCATAGTGGACAGACATTTATAAAATTAACAAAATGATCCTCCAATAAATCTAGTACCCACCTGATACCATACAGTTATTCTAATATTATTGACTATATTCCCTATGCTGTACTTTACATCCCTGGGAATATTTTATAACTACCAATTTGTACTTCTTAATCCCTTCACCTTTTTCACCTAGTCTTAAACCCCCTCTGCCCCCAATCTGGCAACCATCAGTTTGTTCTCTGCATCTATGAGTCTGTGTCTGTTTTTTGTTTTGTTTTATTTGTTCATATTGTTCTTTAGATTTCACATATAAGTGAAATCATTTGGTATATATGTTTCTATGTCTGACTTATTTCACTCTCTAAGTCCATCCATATTATATCAAATGGTATGAGTTCATTCATTTTTTATGGTCAAATAATATTCCATTTTATATATGTACCATATCTTTTTAAAAATATTTTTTATTGATTTCAGAGAGGAAGGGAGAGGGAGAGAAAGATAGAAACATCAATGATGAGAGAGAACCACTGATTGGCTGCCTCATGCTCACCCCCTATTGGAGATTGAGCCCACAACCCACACATGTGCCCTTGACCACAATTGAACCTGGGGCCTTTCAGTTCATAGGCCAACGCTTTATCTACTGAGCCAAACCAGCTTCTTTATCCAATGCCATTATGGTCAGAGGAGATGCTTGGTATGATTTTAATCTTCTTAAATTTATTGAGATTTATTTTGTGTGCTAAAATGTAGCCTATCCTGGAAAATATCCCATATGCACTTGAAAAGAATGTATAATCTGCTGTTCTGGGATAAAATGCTCTAAAAATATCAATTAAATCAATATAGTCTAATGTGTCATTTAAGGCCACTGTTTCCTTGTTGATTTTGTCTGGAAGACCTAATAATTGATGACAATGAAGAGTTAATGTCACCTATTAGGACTGTATTACTACCAATCTCTTTCTTTATAGAATGTTTTATATATTTAGGTGCTCCTATATTGGGTACATACATGGTTACAAGGGATATATCAACTTTTTGCATTGATCACTTTATCATTATGAAATGTCCTTCTTTGTCTCTTATTATAGTGTTTGTTTTAAACTCTATTTTGTCTGAGTATTGCTACCCCAGTTTTTTTGTTTGTTTGTTTCTATTTGCATGAAATGCATTTTTCATCTCTTTATTTTCAGTCTCTGTGTATCTTTCAATCTGAAGTGGGTTTCTTGTAGAGGACATATGTATGGGTCTTATTTTCTTATTAATTCAGTTGTCATATATCTTTTGATTAGACATTTAGCCCATTTACATTTAAAGTAATTATTGTAGGTATGAGTTATTGCTATTTTATTATTTATATTTATGTTCCTTTTCCCCCTTTTTCTTAAAGAAGTTCTTTTACATTTCTTATAATACTGGTTTGGTGATGATGGATTTGTGTTGTTGTTTGTTCGGGAAGCTCTTTATCTCTCCTTCAATTTTAAATGATAGCCTTGCTGGTTAAATTAATTTTGGATGTAGGTCCTTGCTATTCATCACTTTGCATATTTTGTGTCAATCTCGTCTGGAATGGAAAGTTTCTGTTGGGAAATCACCTGAAAGTCTTATAGGAGCTCCCTTACAGTAGTAATTACTTTTCTCTTGCTGCTTTTAAGATTCTCTCTTTGCCTTTAAGCTTTGGCATTTTAATTATGATGTGACTTAATGTGGGACTATTGAGAGTCCTTGCTAGGACTCTCTGTGTTTCCTGAATTTGTATGTCTATTTCTTTCTCCAGATTAGGGAAATTTTCAGTGATTATATTTTTTAAATATGTTCTCAATCCCTTGTTTGCTCTCTTCTTCTAGAAGAGTGCCTCTGTGGTGCAAATGTTATGCTTGAAGTTGTCTCAAAGGTCCCTTAAATTGTCATTTTTTGGATTCTTTTTTTCTTTTTGCTGTTCTAATGGATATTTTCTTCTACCCTGTCTTCCAAATTACTGATTCAGTTCTCTACTTCACCTAATTGGATGTTGATTCCTTCTAGTATATTCATTTCAGTTGTTATAGTCTTCATTTCTGCCTGGTTCTTTCATATGATTTCTATGTCTTTTTTTTTAAAAAAAATACATTTTTATTGATTTTCAGAGAGGAAGGGAGAGGGAGAGAGAGATAGAAACATCAATGATGAGAGAGAATCATTGATTGGCTGCCTCCTGCATGCCCCACACAGGGGATAGAGCCTGCAACCTAGGCATGTGCCCTTGACCAAAATCGAACCTAGGACCCTTTACTCTGCAGGCCAACGCTCTATCCACTGAGCAAAACTGACTAGGGCACTATGTGCTTTTTTAAGCTTATTATTATCTCTTTGTTGAAATTCTCACAAAGTTCCTTGAGCATCCTTATAATTAATGTTTTGAATGCTGTATCTGATAGATTTCATGACTCCATTTCATTTCTGTTTTCTAGAGTTTTCTCCTGTTCTTTTATGTGGGACATATTTTTGTCTCCTTATTTTGACTGCCTCTCTTTGTTTCTTTGTATTGGGTAGATCTGCTACATCTTCCCGTCTTGACAGGGTGGCCTTATATAGTAGGTGTCCTGTGTGATCCAGTGTTGCAGTCTCCCTGATCATCTGAGCTGTGTGTTTCAGGACTGTCCCTTTTGTGGGTTGTGTGTGCCCTCCTATTATAGTTGAGCTTTGATTGCTATTGGTACATTAGTGGGTGAGGTTGACCTTCAGGCTGACTGGCTGTGAGTATCGGCCATGACCACAGCATAGGAGCAGGTGTATGGGGCCTGAGCCCACAGAGTGCGATTTGCCCCTACAGACTCTGGTACCTGTGGAGCTAATCCCAGCATGTTGCTTGTGAATTAACTGGGTAGTGCTTTCTGGTAGCCTGAAGCCAACCACTGGTGTGTTGGTTCTGAGGCCTCTTGAGAGGAGTTCTAGTGCAGGCCAAGATCAGCTATTGCTTAGGATCAGACCAGAGCTACCAGGTAGGAGCTACAAAGTACTCTACAATAGCTGCCTGTTCTGGACCTGGAGGTGTATGGGAGAGGCCATTCTAATCAAAGCTGGCTGCCACCATTACCAGGCCTGGTACTGGTTAGCAAGAGGGTACCCTGAGGTCTGCCACTGCCTAGCAGTTGCCTGTAAGACCTAGCCACTGAAAGAGCCTCGGGCGTATGTGAGTTGGGTTAGGCAGGGTCTCAGGGAATCACCAGGGTGGGACAAGTTGTGTTTACCAGGTTAATGCAGATCAGATTTGGCCATGTGGTGGGAGGGCTCAATAGCAGCTCTCCCTCCAGCCCTTGCCTTGAAGCCTCACAACTCAGTTTCTCCCTTTATGTCTCTGGAGCCCCAGAAGCTATTATTTTTCCACTGTAGCCCAAGGTGAGTGCCAGCAAGTAAGTTTCTGTGTGGGCCCTTTAAGAGGACACCTGGGTTTCTAGCATCCTTCTATCTCACCCAGACACATGGAATTTCCACTGATTTTCATAGTCAGATATTGTGGAAGTCCCTTCTCCCAGCACTGGTATTTTGGGTTTGGGAGCTCAGTATAGGGCTGGGACCCTTCACTCCTAAAGAAAAATCTCCACACCAAAAATATTCTTCCCAATTCTGAACCACTACACGTGGGGTGGGGATGGGGCCAGCCAGTTTCATGTTTCCACCCCTCTTACCAGTCTCAACTTGGCTGTTTCTTTATATCTTTAGTTACAGAACTTTTGTTCAGCTAGTCTTAAGATAGTTCTTTAGGTTGACTGTTCTAAAATTTAGTTATGATTTGTTGAGGTCATGGGAAGATATGAGCACAGAGTTTACCTAATTTGCCATCTTGACTAGAACTCTCTAGGCATACTTTCAACATCAGTTCTATCCTAAATTTCCCACACCAAAATTTGTACCTTTGAATAGCATGATCTAATCTACCATAAACACTTAAAAGTTTTCCTGAAGTTCTCCAAGGAATATTTGAGAAGTCTTATAATATGTAATAAAATGACAAGATAATAAAGAAAAAAAATACAGGGGTGGTTAGGATCAGTGTGGGGGCAGATATAAGAAGTCCTGCATAAGTAAGCTGAGAAACAGTTGTCAAATTTATTCTCTGAACGTGATTTGAGTTTGGACTGAGTCAGAGAAGTTATTCTCCTCCAGGGAATGGTTTAAGGGCTCATCAGTTCTTTTCTCTGTAATTGAAGGCCTCTCAATTATACTCCTATAAAGTACAGAATCAACGGAGAGAAGTGCTGAATATGCAACCACAGACCAGCATATGAAAGTGAGCTATATCTTCAAATTTATGGCACAGTTAGAATTTGATTTCTAAAGTTGTGTTCTTTTGCTTGTATTTTGAAAAATGCCTTAGTTACATAATATTCATGAAATCATTATTACCTCTTCTGTTATACAATACAATGTTGTACTAATATTACAGAAAATAGAATTGAGAAATAATGAATTAAATATTTGATAGAGTAAAATAGATAGTTAACATTTCTTAAGCATTTATTATGTGCCATACACAGTGCTAAATACTTTAAGTACATCATCTTTTTTTAATATTCAGAACAACCCAGTGAAATCAGTATTATTTTCATTTATATTTTAGATAAAGTAGGAGGGCTTAGTTCAATAACTATAATAGCTCATAACTAGTAAATGGTGAACTCCCTGATTTCAATTAAGGCTTTTTTCATGAAATTTTCTATAGAAATGGTTGTTTAATTTTAATTAAATATAACTTATTTCAGGAATTGTAAAAATTAGAGATAATCTAATCTAATAAAAGAGTAATATGCAAATTAATCATCACTCCGAGACACCTGAGCTACGCCCACCAGCCAAGCCGCACCCACCATCCAATTGGAGTGGCTGTATGCAAATTAACCCAGCCAAGATGGAGGCTGGCAACCATGGAGCTAGAGCAAACAGGAGGCTTCCATTGCACCAGTGATTGAGTTGAAACTGCCTGCCTAGGCCGGCCAGGCCTCTGCTCAAGGCAACAATGTTTCAATTATAGAAGCTACAGAGCTGAAGCAAACAAGGAGGCTTTGTTGCCTGACTAGGCCTCCCCTCAAGGCAAAAAAGTTTCAATTACAGAAGATCAATAATCCCCAGAAACCTGATTCCAGTCAGCCTTACTGGCACGTTGGGTCAATGGGAGCTGTGGGCATCCTGAAAACAGCCCTCATCCCCTTACCCAGGCTGGCCAGGCACCCCAGTAGGGACCTGAACCCTGAAGGGACTGTGGGAAGCCTGAAAATGGCCCTCAGCCCCTCACCCAGGTTGACCACACCTCCATGGGGTGAGGGTTCCCACTGGGACGCTTGGCCAGCCTGCAAACAGCTATCAGCCCCTCACCCAGGCTGGCCAGGCACGCCAGCAGGTGGACATCCCCCGAGGGGTCCTAGACTGCGAGAGGGCACAGGCCCAGCTGAGGGACTCCCGGAGAGCACAAATTTTTGGGCCCCTAGTAACTATATATGTTGCTTTTTTTGTATTTTTGTTTTAATGCTCTAAAATATACTTTTTCTTTTGATTTATTGTAGGAATTTGTAAAGGCTTTCATGCGAAGCCTTTAGAAAATTCCAATAATTAAAAATGGAAGAACTTCAAGGTTTGTTTTCTTTTTCAGAAAAATAATTTCTTGAAACCTTTGTTCTTCTTCAATGTCAAAACATGTACCATATGTCTACTTGTTTCAACTGTATTTTATTAGGATTCAGTTAAAAATTAACCTAAGAAAAAGGAATTTAAGTTATAACATGTTTATTTATAATAAATATCTGCACATCTATTTGATTAATAAGTCAAAGAAACAGAAGTCTTTAGTTTTCAATAATAGTGTTTCTCTTAGTAAGTTGTCTTTAAATGTCAATATTGAGGTTTGAAGGTAGAGCCCTATCATCATCTACAGTGTTCCTCACCATCACTGGCATCTTGTCTGACATATCACATCTCACAGAAGGCAAATAAATACTTGTGGGACTAATTAATAAGAATGAATAGATTCATGATAAATTACGTTATATGCACATCACTTAGCACATACCTAGCATCTAACTATTGGTTATTGTTATAATTATTAGACAATTAGAGGCCTGGTGCACAAAATTCACACAGTGGAGGGATCCTTCAGCCCAGGCTGCACTCTCTCACAATCTGGGACCCCTCACTCCTTACTGCCCACCTGCTCTCTGCTCCTTACTGCTTAGCTCACTGCTCTTTATCACCACCATGGAGATAGGAGAGGTTCCCATCACCACCACTGTGCTTACTAGCTGTGATCCTGGCTCAGGGCTTCTGGCTGAGTGACACTCCCCCTGTAGGAGTGCACAGACCACCAGAGGACAGCTCCTGCATTGAGCGTCTGCCCCCTGCTGGTCGGTGTACATCATAGCAACTAGTTGTTCTGGTTGGTCCACCAGAATGGTTGCTTAGGCTATTATTATATAGACTAGAGGTCCGGTGCATGAAAGGGAAGGGGTCCCTCAGCCCAGCCTGCACCATCTTTCAATCCAGGACCTTCCAGGAGATGTCTGACTGCTGGGTTAGCCCTGTGTATTGGGTCTAAACCTGGAGTCAAACATCCCTCTCACAATCTGGGACTGTTGGCTCCTAACTGCTCATCTGTCTGCCTGATCACCCCTAACCATTCTGCATACCTGCCTGATCACCCCTAACCATTCTGCCTGCCTGCCTGATCACCCCTAACCACTCTCCCTGCCTGCCTCATCACTCCTGCCTCTGCCTGCCTCATCACCCCTAACCACTGGCCTGTCTGCCTATCACCCCTAACCACCTCTGCCTTTCTGCCTGATTGCCCCCATCCACTTGCCTGCCTGCCCGATCACTCCTAGCCACTCATCTGCCTGTCTAATCACCCCTAACCACTCACCTGCTTACCTCATCATCCCTAACCACTCACCTGCCTACCTCATCACCCCTAACTGCCTCTGCCTATCTCATTGCCTCTAACCACTTGCCTGCCTAACTGATTATGCTAGTGTCTGGTTGGTCTGGTCGTCCCACCGTTTCAGTCACTAGGCTTTTATTATATAGGATAATAATAATAACTTATAGCTTGGACTGTTTTAAAATATAATAAGAAAGATGGAACAAGTTCAGAAACACATACAAGTCTTCAAACACTTTCTGAATAACCAGAAATATAAAACATAATTTGCATGAGCATATGTGTTTTGCGCACTTCATCCAATTTCCCCATCCTATATAATAAAAGGCTAATATGCAAATAGATCAAATGGTGGAACAACCAGTCACTATGACGTGCACTGACCACCAGGGGGAAGACATTCAACATGGGAGCAGTCCCTTGGTGGTCAGTGTGCTCCCACAGGGGGAGCAACACTCAACTATAAGCCCTGAGCTGGGCTCACAGCTGGCGAGTGCAGCAGCAGTGGCAGGAGCCTCTCCCACCTCTGTTGTGGTTGGACATCACCCGAGGGCTCTTTGACTGAAAGAGGGCTCAGGGTTGGGCTGAGGAAACCCCCTCCCAAGTGCACAAATTTCATGCACTGGGCCGCTAGTTACATTATAAGAGATTCCAAGATGTTTGCTTATGGTTTGTTGGATAAAAATAATAATAACAATATTTTAAGTGTATAGGATCTAGCTTATAAATAATAATACCCAAAATTGTAGGATCTATTTTAAAAATTATTGCAATGAAATATAAAATCTTGTTACAGTCAACTAAGTTGTCTTTAGCTTTATTACTATTTTTTCAAATTTTAATAATTTTGTTTTTTAATTACAGTTGACATACAATATTATACCAGTTTCTGGTGTACAAGAAACTTATTCTAAGTGTCTATCAATAGATGAACGGATAAAGTAAAGAAAAAGTGAATATATGATTCAGCCATAAAAAAAAAAGGAATTCTTGCCATCTGCAGCAACATGGGTGGACCTATTGTGCTGCATGAAATAAGTCAGAGAAAGATAAAAGTCTTTAGTTTTTAATAATAGTGCTTCTCAGTGAGGACCACTGGTCACTTGTTTCAAAATAACCTGAGGCATTTTAAGATGTATAGTTTTTTAGGAAAAGGTTCTTAAATCAAGCTTCTAGCTTTACATCATTTAACATTTTTAATTTTTTTATTCAATAGAAAAGTAGGTTCCTCTTCTTTCTCTACTTTTAACATTTTAATTTTTTCTCTCATTTAACATTTTAAAAAAGAAAAGTAAGTTCTCCTACTTTTATTTTATAAGAAATGTTAGATTTGTTTAGCCTCTCAAGTTGCATTAATCACTGTCCAGACTGTATTTTATAAATATATATAAAAGCATACTTATGGACCATGGCTAGCTATGGCTCAAGCTTTGATGTTTAGAATTTGGAATCATTTTTTATAAAGAGGTCCTTGGCCACTTGCTTCAGAACGACCTGATCCATTTGAGCAATGCAGATCCTGGGTCCCTAGTCAAACATCAGCTTCTCTAAGGGTGGGGCCTAGAAATCTCTATTAGGAAAACAAATTAGTTATTTTTATTGACACTAAAACTAGAATAAATGTCTTATTTCTTTGCTCTTGAGCTGAGCTATGATTAGTTAGAGCCACAGCATCTGAGTGGAGCTACTTGTTAGCATAAGCGCAAGTCATTCTTAAAATAATGCAGCCTGTAACTGGGTGCAAAAGCTGGAGTCTCTGCTAAAATCTCCTAACGGCGCCAATTCCTTTCCACCACACATTCCTGGAGAGCAGGATTCTGTGAAAGCAGGATTTATTAGACCCATTCTACATTAGATGGGTCTAATAAAAAACAAAAGACATAACATTAATTTCCAGAAAACAGACAATTGCTTTATTTAATTACTGCCTAGACCCTTTCTGGATTATGAGCATGTATGTTTCTAGAGTGTTAAGTAAACAGATATGTCTAATCGCTTAATTAATACAAAGTTAAACAAAAACCTTTTAGTGTTACTATTTTTTGTCAATAACAGAGGAACTGGAAATCTTGCCTGAGTCAATCATTATCATTAAGCAAAATACCAGTGATTATCATTAAGTAGATGAATATGCAGGATGATCAGACATTTCATTAGCCCTGGATGGCTCTGATATAAACCTGATCATCTGGTAAAATCACTAACAGCATCTTTTTCACTCTCAAAAGTGCCCTGGTTTGGATGATAAGTGATGTGGTCAAGTCTATAAATATATCTCTGTAACAGATTGAGTAGAGTGTGACAGGTCCTTGAAGTTGTGCATATACCGTATTTTTTTTAAATCAAATGTTTAAACTCCTTGTTTCACAAAAGCATAATTGTCAGGAAAATGCTTTCCAGTT
>PVJC01030584.1:0-21118 GCA_004026665.1 Murina feae
GGGATATGCAGGAGGCAGCTGATTGATGTTTCTTTCTCATCGATGTTTCTAACTCTCTATCCCTCTCCCTTCCTCACTGCAAAAAAACCCAATAAAATGTATTAAAAAATTTTTTTTAAAAAATTAGGAAAATTTCTCAATCAATATATTAAGTGCGTGCACTCAGTATTTGCCTCTCAAATAACTAGGAGGCAACATAGCCTCATGGAAGGTACATGAGGGGAAGTGGGTACTAGAAGCTCCTGTTCTTCATGCTTCCTGTGGTGTTCTTGTCCAGATGGCCTTAGAGGCTGGGAAGTCCTCATTTAGTTAGTCAACCTCCTGCTTCCTAGTAAAGTGTCCCTTACTCATATGAAACAATATCCCTAATGCTAAAAATAACCAGAGTCTGAGTCCAAGACTTCATGTTGACCATCTCGTGTACCTAGTAGCCCTGGGGAGTAGGATGTCCTCTCACTCATCTTTAATAACATAGACTATCATAGCATAGCATAGTGAAAGCTGCCTCCTTGAGAATTATTCCTGGAATATAACCGCCCATGTAGTGATTATTGACTTGCCAAATGGAACACTGACTTTGTAGCGTAGTTTTTTGTCTTATGGAGCCAAAAGACTTTTCTTGTAGGAGGTATTTTGTTGTTTCATTTGTGGGGGAAAGGAACAAAGTGAGATAAAAATCTCCAAAACATCCTGTGAGTAAATTACTTCTTTGATGGAAATTACAGTCCAAGTTCAAGTCATAACTATTAACTAGTCATAGTTTTGTTCAAGTCATTTCATTTTGCTGGACTTTAATTTCTCCAGTTGGAAAGTGAATATGCATCTGAAGGAGATGATATTTCAGAGGTAAATGTGGGACTATAGTGGAAAGAGCAAACTGGGCAACAATCTTAGCTGAATATGTTGAGTCACATAAATCTAGGATGTGGGGAAGCACAGGACTTGGTTGGCATGTCTGTAAGGAGGATTCTCAGAAAGGTCAGGGACCTCTGAGGGGACCTTGCTGAAGACGGCAGCCCCTACCTTGACTTTTCCAAACAAGTCCGACCTCCCAGGGTGTTTTGCTAGAGTCTCTATGTTTAGTCTTCAAACACCCGACTTTGTAGAAGCATTTACTTTCTCAAGGATACTTACTCTGCTGATTGTATCTAGAGGTTAATTTTCAAGCTGTTATGACAATAAAAGTCTAAGGAGGCAGGCGAACAGGACTGCTTTTTACTTCTAAGGTAAAAACTTTTCTCTTTCACAGAAAAGTGTGTCAGAGCAATCTGCTCATCCGTCATTCAGGGTCTGCCGGTCATCCCCGGCAATAGGATATTTACATTTATTTCACTTATTTATTTATTCAGTAAAATTTTATTGAGTGTCCAATATGGGTCAGGCACTATCTGAAGCTCTGAGGATATAAGAATCTACACACACAAAAAAGAGTAGAGTTCCTTACTTCACAGAGCCTACTTTCTAGTGGGAGGGATGGATAATAAATGAACAAGCAAATAAGTAAATAAGGTTATGCAGATTGTGGAAACTGGTGAAAAGAAACAAAAAGGGTGATGGGATGGAAGGTTACTAGGATACTTTTAGGTGGGTGTCTGTAGAGATGCCATTTAAGCTAAGACCTGACAAATGAAATACCAACAACCTTAGCTTCTAAGTCTGCCAAGGTAGAGAGGTTATTCATATTAGCAATTCCAAGGTTCAAAAATGGCCCCTCTAGACTTCCCCTATGCACAGTACACTTTGTTGGCAAAATGCCCTTAGGCAGAATGTCACATATGTCAGCCTCGGCTTTGTAGATTTCCTTAGCTTCTCCAGGAGGGTCGGTCCTGGCTATTCCAACCACTCCTTCACCTGGAGGGTGCAGGGAGTCCTCTGACTTTGTGGGGAATGTCCTGGCCTTCTAAGACCTGCTTGGACTAAGCTGCAGAGAAGGAACAAACATGTGCTTAGTCACAGCTGAACTGACAAAGGAGTGGCCACCTGCTTCCTCTGGAGCACTCCAGCCAGGGAGCTTCTGAGCCCATTAGTTAATTCCTGGGAACCAAGCTGACTCACAGAGTACTAGCAGCTCGTTTGACCCAGGAGGGGTTGAAATACAAGGCTTGGATTAAAAGCAGGTAGAGCTGGTGGCTGCCTTTATAATAAATCTGGAATTATTTTTTCCTGACTTGTCCTCAATGCTTGAAATTCTACTGCTATAAGCTAGCATACAATCCATTCAGTTTTTGAAAGGTTTGTTTTTTAGTCCTCAGGTTTCATTTATTTTTGGAGGAGGTGCCACTCCTTAAACATTATAATTTAACATCTTAGACGGGACACACATAAATTTCTAAAAATGACAAGGGTCAGGTTTTAGGTGTCATACTCTGAATCTCACCTTATCCAGATTGCTCCACATCTAAAATGACAAATTCACACAGCCTGCCCTTAGAGCATGTCTCCCAGCCTTGTAGTTTTCCCACTGCAGTATTTCCCTTACATTGCTCTGCAGCTTCCTGAAGACCTCTCTTCCCAGGAGAAGTTCACAGTCTGTATATGATGTAAGACACATGCACATGTAACTGTAACTCAAGGTAGAGGGTTATGAGTCTATGTCCACTGTCTCACACCATTCAGCTGAAAAATAGCCTCCCTCCTAAAGATACCAGGGCCTAGTCATTGAAACCTGTAAATAGCAAATTTAGAAAAAGAGTCTTTGCAGATGTAATTAAGTTAAGGGTCTTGAGATAGGGAGATTATCATGAATTATCCAGATGGGCCCTAAATGCCATCACAAGTAACCACATAAGGGAGAGGCAGAGGGAGATTTCACACACATGCGTGAGTACACACACACACACACACACACATTTTGTGATAGAGCAGAAAGATATTTGAAGTTTGTAGTGATGTGACCATAAACCAAGGAATGCTGGCAGCCACCAGAATCTGGAAGAAGTAAGGAACAGAACTTCCCTATAGCTTCCAGAGGAAACACCACCCAGCCCACATCTTCATTCTAATCCAGTGATATTGATTTTGGATCTTTGCCCTCCAGAACTGTGAGAGCAAACTTCTGTTGTTTTAAGCCACCAAGTTTGTGGTAAATTTGTTACAGTAACCATAGGAAACTAACATAATTATTAAATCAATAGAAGCCACCTGTGTTCCCTGCCCACTTGCAACACGCTCTCTCTACCCCTGGTGGTAGCCAGCATCTTGACTCTGGTGTTTATTATTTTCTGAACTTCATTATGTTTCTGTTAAATATATATTATTCCGAAATATGTCATTTATATATTGTATCCTCTTTCATATTGCCTTCTTCTTTCTGTATATTTTTATTTATCTATAAATATATGCATTTTATAAATTATATATGTTGCTACATATAGCTTTAGTTCATTTTCACTGTTGCATAGTATTCCCAAGTGTGTGTGTGTGTGTGTGTGTGTGTACCACAATTTTAAAACCAAATTTTCAGTTGATAGACATTTAGGTTGTTTCTAGGTTCTTGGTCTTTCAAACAGAGATGTAACAAACATTTTTTTGCACATATCTCTTTGTGCTCAGGTGCAAGAATGTTTCTAGGACATTTACCAAAAATAGAATTACTAGATCAAAGGTGTGTCATCTTCATCTCTGCTAGAGTTTGTCAAATTGCTCTGCCAAAGTACTGATGTACATTTTGGTGAGTTGGATTTTGACAGCTGGAGATTTCAAGAAGAGGAATGATGTGTACCAAAGTTGTAGAGATGGGAGACACAGGAAGTGGTAAGTAATCAGTTCTCTTTGACAAAGCAATGGTTCTCAGTTGAGGCATGAAAGCAAACATGGATTTTTCAGGGGAATTTTTGCAATCTTTGCCTTCTTTTGCCCACTCTCCCATGAGGATGTCTTCTCAAGGAACTGTTACATTCTCCCAGGAAATTGTGGCATGTTTTGGTTGAGAACTAGTAGACTGGTATCTGAGAAGAAATAGAGAGAGAAGAGGCCGGAAAGCTTGGCTGGGAGGACCACTGCGAGGGCTGGGATGTCAGGCAGGAGAGTACGCGTCAGTCAGGGGGCGCCGAAAATGTGTGAGCAGAAGCTGAGCACCTACCTTTCTGCAGAGCATCGTTATCCAGAGCATCCAGAGCATCGTTAGGGCTTCAATCTCTTAGGTTAAGAGATTTGGAATAAAGGTTTACATATTTGACCATGTGTGTCGAGCTTTGGCCTCTGACAGCACTTGTCTCAAGTTTCCTTCTAACCTTACTCATTGAGGAGTCACTTTATAATTCAGTGAGCTATTGCTCCCCTGGGTCTCTGGATCATTGAGATTGCTGAAGAGCTGGCTAAGGTTGGCATTTCTATATTTTAATTAAATTACCAATGTAGGAAAATCCAGGAGTTAAACATAATACTTCTAGTGCACTAATAGGATATAAAATGTTATATTGGTAAAATGCGTGTATTCTGTGGAAAAACATATACATCCAACTAATGTATAGTATGAAAAAAGACATAAATATTGATTAAAAAACAGAGTACCAGTAGAGTGTGTGTATGCATGCGTGCGTACCTTGATAAAGATTGGAAAAGGGTACAAAACATGAAAAGAGTTGTTTTTTTAAGTTTATGGCTTATTTTTCCTGTAAAGATACAGGTACTCCCTCCTTCTTAGCAAAAATTGTACTTTATTAATCACATATAAAACTATAGAACTATAAATGTTAGAGAAACCTCATCTATTTTGGCTCTTTCAACTATGACACGCAGGTAAGGGGACAATCCTGCTGGAGTGGAGCCTACCTAGTTCTGGGCTGGAAAAGTGCTATACTCCTGCCACAGTTCCTCTCCAACAGTTCAGATTACCTTGTTTTGCTGGAAAACATTAGATAACTAGTGTTATTGAGTCTATTTCAATTTCATACTAAGTATTTAGTCAAAATAATGATTTTAATATTAAAGTTGACCATATTTAACACATTTTTAAAAACATTTTAATAGTTTTTCATAATTCTAAAGGTGAGTGATGTTTTTTGGAAATATTTTCTAAAGTAGCATAATGTTTAGACAAGTATGAAAATAAAAACTTTCTAAATTACTGGTATCTCCCTTCATTTCTCCTAGAAATGTACAGAGGAACTTGCTGGTAGTAAAGATTGCTTTAATAACATGTCCTATATTCATAAACCAAGCCTTCTGCTGAGATGCGTCAGGAGCGTGGTGGAATGGTCCGGGAAGGTCTCAAGGTCTGAAATAATTGTTGGAAGAAAATGCCTGTTTGGGCTGGCTTGACACTAGACTTACCAGAGAAATCAGGTTGAACTAGAAGGAAGTTTTCAGGATCTAAAGTTCTGGAGCTACACTATAAACACCAATAGCCAAAAATAAACAACCAAATAAAAAATTTAAAAATCCACCTTGTAATTCTACCACTCTAACACATTCATTACTTTCTTTTTTTGTTTCTGTTAACTGTTAGTTCTTGATTTTATGCCATTATTTCATGTAACTTTAAATACAACTTAGTAAAAATCCTGCATTCTTTTTTAACTCAACATTATATTGTGAACAGTTTTGTCTTAGAGCTATTTTGGTTGTGAGGAACATTAACTTAGTTGAGTTAAATTACCTGAGAAAAAAAGGTGTGTGTGTGTCTGTGTGTGTGTGTGCACGTGCACATCTAATCTTAGAGAAATTCAAGGACAGGAACCGAAGCGGTGAAGCTCCACAGGAACTGCAGCGGGGACCCAGAAAGCCACCAGTTACTGAAGCTGCTCTTTCAGGGCCTTTAAGGGGATCCCTGCTTAACTTTGCATTTCTGTTCCCTACTCTCCTAACTTTAGATGTGCATTGTCAATAATGGCCACCCAGACTGCATGACTACAGTTCCTCAGTTTTCAGGCATCTCTCTCTAGATCACTTAAGGTCAAATCCTGATTTGATTTGCCTAATTTATCTTTTCCATTCAGGTAGGTCACAAAAAATCAGAGGTTTCTCTTTATCCCATTTATTGGCTGTCACTAGCTGAGGTTGACATACCTTGGTCCACTCGGGCATGGCTGGGAAGATGGAGCACATGCTCTAAATTCTAGCTCTGCAGGCAGCAAGAGATATGCAGGAACAGCCCTCCTCCTGGCAGTGAGTGTGGGTGGGTAGGCACCAGCTCCAATATGGTAGTGTAGTCTTTTAATGAATGCCCAACATTACATCAAATGACTGTTCCATAATTTACAATCTTACTAGAGGCCTGATGCACGAAATTCCTGCAGGGGGCTCGGACCTCACAGCCCTAGCTGCCTCGGCCAGCCCTTGCAGCCCCAGAGTCCAGAATGTCATCCGGATGGTTGTTCTGCTGTTTGGTCTAATTAGCATATTAGTTCTTTATTATATAAGATTCCTCTGCTCTTTTACTTTAACTACTTTCAGTTAAGGGGGTACAAGTGAAACTATCCTGAACATTTGTGCATACATAGTGCCCTTTGTCCAGATTATATGAATTAATTTTTAAATTACATAGAGATTGCATCCTCAGAGCACCTTCAAGATACAAAGTATAACCTTGCTTTTTTGTTGTTTATAAAGTGTATTTGCTAGAGATTTATACATAAATAGCTATGGGGAAAATAATAGGATGTGATACCTTGGATTTGCTTCAAAACACTAAAAAATTGGGGGTGAGTGATAGCTGAAGCAATGGGTGGTGATACGTTGATGACTATTGGAGCTGAAGGTGGGCTAAGGGGGATTTATTATATACTATTGTCTTTATTTTGCTGTTTACTTCCCACTTGCCTTCTCTTCCTCTCCCTTTTGGATTTTTTGTTGTTTTCCCATGTTTCTTCTAGACACTTGCTTCCCCCATGCCACGCTCTGTTTAATAGTCTCCTTTTCCAAAACACAAAACAAAACAAAAAAAACTTAAAGTCCATTCTCTATCCACCCATTCAATAATTCATTTAAATAAAAAATTTGAGCCTATGTATAGGGTAAGACACTGGAACAGATACAAAATGTAATCACTCTCATTGCTTTAGATGTTACCAGACAGCTATTAAAAGGAATGCAATCACAACCTACTTTGGATCATGAGATAAGAGATAGACAAGCAGCTTAACACTCTTGGGAAAAACTATATTTTAGAAGAGGAGCCACGTGCCCTCTGGTGGAGTGGGCAGTATGATAAACGCAGGGCACAGCAGCAGGCACAGCTGGGAAGAGAGGGTCTTCTCCTTCAATTCCCACCTTGTCTCTCCTGTCTTTTGGCCTAATGGTTCAGCCTTTAAGAATTTCAAACTAAAAGCTACACTTTGAGATCATACGTAGTTAGCAAAATGAAAATTGTACATATTAAGATCCTTGGAATTTTTGTAACCTTCAATATAAAGCATTAAAGTGTCTCAAGTGCTCAGGAAATGAATATTTTATATTCAGGTTGAAAAGGCAAAAATCATATGGTTTCATTTTCTATTCATTTCCCTATACAGGAGTAGGTATGAATGTTATGTGAGCTAAATGAAATTGCAGGGTAATAATTCCAGGGCCTTTCTGCTTTCGAAAGTCACAATATAAAAAACCTCAAGGAGGCTCCTGACTCCCTGAAGCTGGAACCCTATGGGTGCCTGTGTCTGCAGAGTTGGAGACTCTTGGAGCGTCTATGGCTCCTCCGCATGCCTCTCATGCCACTTTGCATTCTTCAGCTTGGATTATAATTTCATTTTAACTCGCCAGTCTCCCTCGCTGGCCTGTGAGCCTCTGTGGGAGGACAGGGATTCTGTGCTTTTAATGCCTGGAATGCAGTTGGGTCTCAGTAAATATCAGCTGAATGAAGGACACCCTCCCCCCCCCAAATAATTTTCTTTAACAACTCCCCGTAAGTTCTCCCTGATAGATTCCCTTCTTTCTTGCACAGCCTGACTCTGAAGACTTCCTGATAAGAAAGAAAATGCTTCAAGGAAACTGCCTGTCAGAGACTCAAAAACCCTAAGTGATTTCCCCAAAGGAGCACCTGATGCAGAGGGGGCATCTGGATCCGGGTCATCCATAATACATCCTTGCCATCAGCTTTCATTTTCCAGAAACAGGATTGTTACCTTTAAACTTAAACGGTTTAGTACTTAGTTGTTGTTGTTTTTTAACATAACTGATTAAGAATTTCCAAACATAAATTTATAATTAAAATCCATAATAATTGTTCCAAATCGGAATTTACTGTGAGCACAGCAGGTCAGCAAAAAAGTTTATTGTTAGGCATGCAAGGTAACAGGTAGTGTACAGCTAAGCATTTGGGCCAACTTTCCTTGAGTTCCTCTCCACTGACTCCTGCTGTCAAATTTCCTTCTCTAGTTGCAATGTTCCCCACTGTGGGTTGGCTTATTGTGATGAGAGGTGGGATGGGGTGGGGAAAAATCAAAGCAAAAGAAGGAACATGGGGTGAGTGCAGCCTCCTGCCTCATTACAGGGACTGGGGGCAGTTCCCCTGATCTGTGACCGTCATTTTCTCGACGTCAATGTTATTAGAGGTCAGGATATCTTTCAGATGGGTCACTGTTTCTGGAGGGAGATAAGGGTTTCTTCCCAAGATCCAAACATGATCTACATGAAACAGCCAGACGATTGTGGTACAGGAGTACACGAGGGCGTAGTTCTCGTAGTCGGTGGCCAGGACCCAGTACGGAGCCGAAGGCATCACTGAAAACGAGAGGAGGGCAGTATTAGGAGGGACCAGAACAAGAGAAACCTTCATCTTCAGGACCTGAAAGCCAGATTCTGGGGCCTTGGTTCTTCTAGATCAGTGGTTCTTAATTCTGGCTTCACGCGGGAGTTGTATGAGAGCTTTGACCAATACTAGACCCATCCCCACCTCTCCCTGGATTCTGATATGGAGATGGTTGGCACTTTTAAAAACTCCCCTCTGATTCTAATATGCAGCCAGAGTTCAGAGCTAGCATTCCTGATCCTCCCTGGTAGGACCTGGTAGCAGATTGGTCTCTAGAAGCCCATAGTAACAGGGCGGTAGGGGAAGGGGGGAACAGGAGTTGGCTGGATCCCCTAGATCAGCACTAGTGCATATAGGGGCACTACTGAGCTAAGGAGAATCAAGAATGTCAGGTCAGGAGCCTCAGGCTTTCTGAGTCTGTACCACCAGTTTCCTCTAGAACTTGACTAAGGGAGGAGGTAGTGGCTAACACTGTCTTGTTTGTTTCTCTTCCTGCTTGTCCTTTGAAAATCCTTCCTTTCTTAAGAATATAGTAAGTCAGGTGGTAACAAGTTATAAGCTCTTCTTTAAAAAAGGGACTATGAAGATTCATTGATTGATAGCTACATAGTATTGAAAGCCCAAAATTAAAGGGGTCGTTAAGGGGAGAGATAGGATATTTGCCCTCTCCATCTGAATCCAGAAATTTCCTCTGTGAATTTGACCTCCATGGCCAAGCTTCAAACCAAGGAGAACTCAGAGCAAAGCTTGTTAAAGTTAAGTGGAAGATGCACCCACATGGGAGATAGATATGTGCTGATCCCATAAGAATAAAAGACTTGGACACATATGCAGTCCTGGGTGATTTGCTGGTTTTTAAGCATCCTACCCCCCCCTCCCCCAATCGAAAATAATCTTACTGTTTGCCAAGTCAAACCAGAGTTAAGCTGCTGGACAAAGGAGGCAGTTTGAGCATGGTTAGAGTTTGGCTGGGGGTCAAGGACCCAACTGATTATCAGGACCACACAAGAGGACTAGTTCAGATGATCACCCACCAACATCCCTCCTTCCTCTGACTTTCTACCTGCTTATAAATATAAAAACAGAAGAACACTTGGAGGATGTCTAGACAGAAGCCTGGACAAGGCTGCAGGAGCTAGACTGAGTATTACTTCTGACTTACATTTCTAACTCTGTTGGTACCACCTGCCTGGCTCACGCATAATAACATATATTTACCATATATCTGATACTGTGGAGTGTCAAGTGCTCTGTGGGTTCCCAGCTGGACTGAGAGCTCTTCAGCCCTGAGTGATACGTCAGCAGAAGCAGCATGTCCCACTGCACACACTCAGGCATGCATATCCTGTCTTCCTTCCACAGGGTCTAGCGCTCATGCATAAATTTACTCAGATATTTTCCTTTTAGTAAAAAAAAAAAAACAAAAAAACACTTCCATGTCTCTTTAGGATAGAACCATAGACTTATCAAACATGGCCTTGGAGACCCTCCCTGGTCTTTTCTTCTACTTCCTGGACCCCTTAGGCCTTTTCTCATGCCATTCTCTCCACTTGGAAATCCTTTCCCATAATCCATAATTTACTCTGCAAATCCCAGTGTAAACATTGATCCCTTCAACAATAAATCTCTTCCTTCTCTGCTTCCCCGGCCAACAATTCTTGCCTCTTTTAGTTCCTATTTGGTTTCCTTAAGAAGGTTGTGCCCATAATATTTCACCTTCCCTCCCATCCCCATCTCTCAGTTGAGACTTTGGAGATCTAGGCTTTAGTCCCAACTCTGCCTCTAGTTAGTCCAAAGACTATGGCGATATCACTTAGCTTCTTTTTCTTTTTAAATCTTTATTGTTGAAAGTATCACATATGTCCCATCCCCTCCATTGACCCCTTCTAACCCACCTCCTGTCATCTAGCTTTTCCTTATTTCACCTTCTTATTTGTAGAGACCACAAGAGAAACTGGCCTGTACAAAGCCCTTTACAGCATATAGACCATGTTTATCTAGTTTATCTACATAACACTAGGTGTAGATGTGAAGTTAGTTGCCCACAGTCATATGTGTAGGAGGAGCTGTTTTCTCCTCCTCCCAGCATTCCTGTCTTGGTCTACAGAATAAGAACTTCCTCTCTGCCTCACTCTAGGCCCTTCATCAATGGGGAAATGGGGGAGGAGGGTAAGTGATGCCTCTTGCAGCTGGTCACTTCTGTGTTTGCCCCACAGTTTTGGCATTAGAAAGTCTCACAGTTCTGAGCTAAATTAACCTAATTAATTCAGCAATAAAACTAATATATGGTACTTTGTTACCTATGTTCAAACTCAGTTAGTCCAGGACTTGGAGGGCAAATGCCTTCGATTAAATATTTCTCAGGGACCCCAACAATGCGGCTGGAAAGTAGCAGACAGAGCCAGGACTCAGACTTACCTTTACTCTTATCAATTTCTGTCTCTAAGCTTTTGTACATGTTCGTTGTTCTGCTAATAACTACAATTTTTTCAGGCTTCCATTTCCTCTAGGAAACAAGACTGGATTGGGTCTCCTACTGCTCAAGCACTGTGTGGGCCAATCTGTGTTTCCTCTATTACAAGACTCACTACAGTTCGATAGTAAACGGCCTGGGTATTTGTCACACTATCCACACTGGGACGTAGTCCTCAGGGACAGGGGCCAGCTCTCTCTTCCTCATCGCTGCATCTCCAGCAACTTGGCCAGGACCTGGCATGGAGTAGGTGCTCAATACATAATTATGCACTGAATCATTACTGACACTCGGATGGGACACAACGGTATCCAGCCCAGGGCTCTAGCCCTCAGTTTGCTTATCTCCTGTCCCTGAAACCTCCTGAGAGAAGCGGATACTTACACCAGAAAAACTTTACTCCCAGCTTGGCGGGCTCGGTGAAGTTGCTCTGGGAGGCTTCGCCTTCAATTTGGTTCACAGTTCCATCGGCTCTGCAATGAGTTAAAAAAATAACCTGAACTCGTGAAAGCCAAAGAGCGATGAAAGGCAAGACTTGTTACACGTAAGAAGCATAGTGGCCAACAGTGTGATTGCTGGTTCAAGAGCATCTCTAAGGTAGGTTGGACTCCGGTTCTGTTCCTTCCTCTTCAGTTTACGACTGCCTCTGAGACCAAGTGGAGGAAGACGCCTTGGGGAAATGAAAAGCAGCAATTGCGATGCTCCAGGACTGGACCCTATGTTAGGCCCTTGCACTTCAGCACTGGCTTTTGGACTGTATGTAGAGGCCTGCAAGGCTCCAGAAAGAGGAAGTTAAAAAAAAAAAAAAAAAGAAAGAGGAGAAAACAAACAAAACAACCCAGTCCACTGAGAATTCACTTTTTTTTTTTTTTTTTAAAGTGAGTCACTTTTTTTAAAATAAAAGGGACCAAAACACGGGGTCTGGAGATCTGCAAGACCCTCTTTGGCCTTAGTGATCATCTTTCCCATAAAAGGGTTCGTGCACGTGAACTCTGAGACCCCTTTCGGTTCGGCGAGCTTCTGACTCAGTGTGGGCGATTTCAATGTACGCCAGGTAAAGCAGGCAATGAGCAAACACCTTATTTCAGTGATTCTCAGGTGCACCCAGGTCTTAGAGACATTAAATATGAAGAAATGGGCATCTTACAATTAATGCCACCCTACATTTATAATTGGCAGTGTCATTTCTTCCTTAGTGGTATATAAAATGGTACATATATAAGTGATGGTCTTAGGGTGTGTGAAATACTTTCATTCTTTTGGAGGAGGTGGCCTCATTTCTGGATAACTCCCAGTGACCTCATGGCCCTGGGGGAGAGCAGAAAGGCCTGGGAATGGAGGCAGCACAGAGGGCGGGTGCTCAGAGAGAGGAGCTGCCTGTTCATCAGTCCTCCGGGGGGCAAACTAAAATTAGAGCAATACTATGTGTCAGAAAGTCAGTAGGCTTTGGTTAGTGGTGATGAATAGCCTAGAAACCAGCCACAAGCACCACGTAAGGGAGGGCAGGAATGTACTGCGCTGATCCTGGATGCCTTGTCTACTTATCTTTAAATAGGGCCGCAGACAGAGCCCTGCTCTCTCACCTCAGCCATTGGGAAGATGGTCCATTTCTATCTGCATACGGTTGCTTAGCAACAAACTAGTCTCTTCCCATCAGGCTTTTCCCCTTTTCACTATCATTTGCATTGTGCTCCAGAACATTTTTTAAAACACCACTCTCTGATCATAAACTCATAACTTGTTCATGGGAAAATGCATGGATTTTTCAACAATAGCAGCAGATTAACAATAATAGGAAATATGTATTAAAAGATTATTATATGCCAAACACTGGTCTAAGTGCTTTACAAGTGTTACCTCATTCGTAGTCACAAAGCCCTCTGCGGGGGAGGTGCTGTGATTATTGCCATTTTACCCAGGTGGAGAGGGAGGCTGAGAGGGTTATTACAAGTCATCTCAGATCTTGTCATTAGTAAGTGGCAGAACCAGGAGTTGAAACCCGGCAGCCTTCCTCAAAAGCCTGAGCCTTTCAGCTCCCAACCCTGTGCCAGCTGCTTTGTCCCTCAAATCCCCTGACAGTGTCTAGTGTTTAGCTCTGACTCTGCTCTGCTCACTGCAGTACTCCTGGAAGGAGAAACGAGACCATTTACCTGAACCAGCAAACCTTTCTTCATGTCCCCTTGTACTTTAGCTAGGTATGACCCGAGAGGCAAGGAGACCTAACACTCAGGATCCTGCCTAACTCCAAAGAAGAGCTGGGGAGATTACATAGGTGCTGGGATTTATGTCACTGTCTGACCCTTGGTCATAGAATGGGACAAAATATTTGGAATAAAGTCATTGCAACGTTAGGGCCTAGAGAATTCCTGTGAGCTCTTCTGGGTGTCTACTCAGTTCCTGTAACCCTTCCTGGGCTCTGAATGAGCTGAGTTTTTCTTTAGAGACCCTCAAGGTCCTTACTTTGTTTCTGTGGTTTATGCAGGTCAGGGAATTGACCCATTGTTGGAAGCTGAGTGGATAATAGGATGGCCTCAGAGGGTCCCTTTGAGCCTGAGTAACTTCCAGGCTGGGCTGTAGTTGTTTTTTTGAAGTTGAACACAATTCTCAGAGCCCATAGGGAACTGGAAGGACAACCCTATATTCTCAGCCTTTTTTTGTCTCTCTCCAGTTCTCTTCCCGTGTCACTTCTCCCTGGGTTGGAATCTCAGCTTCCTCACTTATAAGCTGTGTGCCCCTTCGGCAAATTACTTTACTTCTCTGTACCTCAGTTTTCTTAGCTATAAAAATGGGGTTAATAATAGTACTACCTCAGGATTGTTATGGGATTAAATCAATATACTGGGAAGGGTAAAAGTAGGTTTACAGCTGTGACTATATGAAACACAGTTTATTCTTGAATTAAATATTAATTATTATAATATTTTGCATATGGACAACTGTAAACTGACTTTTGCCCCACCCTGTACATACACACTCATATAGGTACATACACATGTATATATACACTAGAGGCCTGATGTACGAAATTCATTCGAGAGTAGGCAGTCGCAGCTGTGGTTGCCTGGATCCCTAGTATGTGGCTCTGTATGTATTTGATCCTTGCTTACTAAGAAAAGGTGTTTTCTCATAGCTGAAGTTGTCGGGAGATGGGATAAACTGTTATGGCTGGTGATGCGCTCCCAGTTCCTGGAAGCTGCAAGCAAAGCTGGATGCCTCTGGCAGTAGCTGTAGCGGAAGAGCTTCTCTCTCGGTCTGGAGGTCACACAAGATGTCCCTGATGTCCTTTGCCACCAGAGTATCTATTTTGAGGTGAGAACAGGAACCCTGCAGTTTGGGTTACCATTGAGTGCCCAGTGCCTCTTGCAGGAGGATCCAGTGCACAATAGGTGGTCAGCAAGTGGGCAGGGAGATGAGTGACTTCTCGTCCCCACCGTCCTGCCTACAAAATCTTTCCTCTCAGGGCCTGTTGTAAGCAGGCAGTCTGGACCCAGCAATGACCGAACTCTCCCTGAACTAGACTGCAAGGACACCCAGTCACTCCAGGACAGCTCTCTGCGGGATGTGCAGTGCCTTTGAAGCCACAGCCACTCACCTCAGCTCCTGGTTTATCACTTTGATGTTTCCGTTTTCCATTAGTGAGTAGTTGGCTTGGATGCAGCTTCCCTTCTCAAAGCTCACTGGGATCTTCTCAATTTCATACCATCTTCCAAGATACTGCAGAGACAACAACAAGGAGAGCAAAACTTTGTGGTTCTCCAGGGACCTGCAAACCCGCCTCTATTGTTGTCTCTCAGAGCAGAGCCCTTTCCAGGGGAAACAAGGCAAAATGGGCTGCATTGTTCCCAGTAGCAACTGAGCAAGATAACGATTCAAAGGAGAATAAGTGATTCGGATGTGTAGGCATTGATTGAATGCCACATTCTATTCCTAAAGTGCTCTTTATTTAGATGCTCTCTCATTGTCGCCTGCAGACAAAATCTATGTGAAATTCGAATCTCTGTCAAAGTAAGGACTAAGATGATGTAAGGTGCCATCTCAAACGTTTTATGATTCTTCAAGGCATCTCAGAGTTGTGTACAAACTTAGATATGTTCACTGTGGGATTCCAGAGGTAACTGAGTTCTCCTCATGTGACCCCACACAGGGAGTTGGTCTCAGAGGCTTTGGGCAGATGATCAGGATTTAGAAAACCTGTTTCATTCTTCCGCTGGGGCTTGTCCAGTTCATAACTCTGGTGTACAGAGTCAGCTTTAAAGGAAGTGTGCAACGGTGTGCTTCCATACATTGCCTGGCATAGAGACGGAACCAATTTACAACCTTCATGGAGGTAATTTGGCAATATCTAGCACAACTAAATATACATATACTGTTTGGCCCAGAAATTTCACTTCTGGAAATGTAGTGGCAGAAATGATGTACGCACAAGATTATTTGTTGCAATACAATTAGTAATAATAAAAGACAGGAAACAGTCTCAGTGAGCATTAGTAGGAGGCCAAGTAAGTAAATAATGACACATTTATAGAAAGGAATGTTATATATCCTCTTTTAAAAGGGTAATGTGTAGCCCTAACCAGTTTGGCTCAGTGGATAGAGCAACGGCCTGTGGCTTGAAGAGTCTCATGTTTGATTCTGGTCAAGGCATGTACCTCGGCTGCAGGCACATCCCCAGTAGGAGATGTGCAGGAGGCAGCTGATCGCTGTTTCTCTCTCATTGATGTTTCTAACTCTCTATCCCTCTCCCTTCCTCTCTGTAAAAAAAAAAAAAATCAATAAAATACATTTAAAAAAATAAAATTAAAGGGTAATGTGTAATTATCTCCAAGGTACCTTTAATACAAAGAGTCAGATGCAAGGAGTGTATATATTAGCTACAGTTTGTGTAAAACAACACAAATTTACTTCCTTGTAGGTCTGTAGATCAGAAGCCTGACACGGGTCTCACTGGGTTAAAGCCAGGATGTGCGCAAGGCTATGCTCCTTTCCGGAGGCCGTAGAGGAGAATCTGTTTCCTTGCTTTTTCCAGGTTCTAGGGTCTCAATTTCTCTTCCTACACAGGAGAATGCAATGTCTAAAAAGAATCCTGAAAAGGAAGAAGTGTGACTCTCTATTTGCAGGTGACATAATTTTTGTACACAGAAAATCCGAAGGTACACACACACACACACACACACACACAAAGTATTAGAACTAATAAATGAATTCATCAAAATTAAAGGATACATGATTATTATACAGAAATCAAATCTCTTTCTACACTTACAATGAGCAATCTGCAGGTGAAATGAAGAAAATTCCATTTATAATAACATCAAAAAATAAAATACTTAGAAATATTAGTAAATTTAACCAGAAAAACATAAAACGTGTACTCTGAAAACTACATTGTTGAAAGAAATTAAAGAAGACCTAAGTAAATGGAAAGATATCTTAAGTTCATGAGTTGGAAAACAAAATTTTTAAGATGGCAATTGATATACACAGAGATTTATTGTGACCTCTATTAAAACTCCCAACAGGTTTCTTTATAGAAATTGACAAGCTGATCCTAAAATTCATATGGAAATACAAAGGACCCAAAATAGCCAAAAGACAAAATTGGAAGACTCACACATTCTGAGGGAAAAAAATGGAGACCTATCTAACACTCGTTGTAATACTTTAAGCAATAAAACAAAATAAAAATAAAAATAAAATATATTTCCAATAAAAAAAAAAAACTTAACCACAAAGCTATAGTTATCAAAACTGTACCATACTGGCATAAGGCTAACCATATAGATCAATAGAACAGAATTGAGAGTCCAAAAATAAACTCTTACATATATGGTCAATTGATTTTCAGCAAGAATGCTGAGACTATTCAATGAGGAAAGAATAGTCTTCTTATCAAATAGGACCAATATCTGCATGTGAAAGAGTAAGTTGAGCCCCTATATTACACTATATATAAAATTTAACTTAAAATTATTTTAGGAGAAAATATAGTAGTAAATCTTTATAACCTAGAATTGGGCAATGGCTTTTTTGTTGTTGTTATTAATCTTCACATGGATAGTTTTTACATTGATTTTTTAGAGAGAGTGGAAGGAAGGAAGGGAGGGAGAGAGACACATTGATTGGTTACCAACTGCATGCGTCCTGATGGGGGCCAGGGATCAAACCTGCAACCCAGGTATGTGTCCTTGACCAGGAATTGAACCTGTGACCCTCTGGTGTGTGGGTTTATGCTCTAACCATTTAGCAACACCGGCTAGAGTGGCAATGGCTTTCTACATATGACACCAAAGATGGAAGCAACAAAAGAAAAAAAAATAGATAAATTAGAAATCATTAACATTAAAAACTTACATGTGTCAATAAAGTAAAAATCCATAGAATGGGAGAAGAAACTTGCAAATCATATATCTGATAGGAATTTGTATCTAAAAAATATAAAGAGCTGTTATATCTCAATAATTGAAAGATAAATAATCCAACTGCAAATGGACAATAGACTTCAACAGACGCATAGCCAATAAACACATGAAAGATGCTCAACATCATTAGCTATTAAGGGAATGCAAATCAAAACCACTATGAGGTACCACTTCAAAGCCACTAAAAATTTCTATCATCAGAAATATGACAATAAAAAGTATGGGCAAAGATATGGAAAAGTGGGAATTATACACTCCTGGTGGGAATATAAAAGGGTGCAGGTCTTTTGGAAAACAGCCTGGCAGTTTCTCAAAAGGTTAAATGTGGAGTTACCATATGACCCAGCAATTCTATTCCTAGATATATATCCAGGCAAACTGAGAATGTATGTCCATGAAGCCAAACAAGCCAACCAAAAACCTTGGACACGAATGCTCATAGCAGCATTATTCCTGATAGTCAAAAAGTGTAAACAACCCAACTGATGAACAGATGAATAAAATGTTGCATAACCCATACAGTAGGATGTTATTTGGCAATGAAAAAAAACGAAGTACTGGTTTATGCTACAACATGGATGAACCTTGAACACACTGTGCGGGTAACAGAAGTCAGTCACAAAAGACCTATTGTATGATCCTATTCCTATGAAATGTCCAGAATAGGCAGATCCACATAGAGAGAAAATAGATAATTGATTGCCTGGGGCAGAGAAGGTTGGGGGAAGTGGGGATAACTGTTAATGGGTATAAAGTTTCTTTTTGAGATGATAAAAATGTTCTAAAACTGATTGCTGTGATAGTTTCATAACCGAATATACTAAAAACCACTGAAAGTGAAACCGCTGTAAATAGGTAAATTATATAGCTTATGGATTATTTTTCAGTAAAACTCCCTGCTTTATTTCTCAAAGGACTTTTATAAATACAGATCAATTATAATTTCCAAAGTATCTTGGGATCTTTATCCCCAAACTGAAATGTAACTCAAATTCTCTGGATTTTTTCTGTAAAGCCTCTTATACCTGAATAAAGGAACCAGTCCTTAATAATTAACGCAGTAAGTCAATGTAGATGTTGGTGTACTGTATCTCTCCTACCTACTTCCTGTTTCAACTCTATCAATGGTGCCCCTTCTCCCTACCTGTTCAGGCTTTGCACTCTCTTCCCTCATTCTCTACCTTAATCCATGCTCTGTGAGGTCCCAACACTCATTCACACTGAGCTGTGAGTGACTGATAACAACTTCAATGTTGTCCATAACAAGTGAGTTGCCTCTTATTTTTTTTTAAATACATTTTTATTGATTTCAGAGAGGAAGGGAGAGGGAGAGAGATAGAAACATCAATGATGAGAGAGAATCATTGATTGGCTGCCTTCTGCATGCCCCCTACTGGTAATCGAGCCCGTAACCCAAGCATGTGCCCTTGACCAGAATCGAACCCGGGACCCTTCAGTCCACAAGCCAACGCACTATCCACTGAGGGCATGAATTGCTTCTTAAAAGAGAGATCCAAACTTCTACTAAGGAGAATATGTCTTAATGGGAGAGATTCTAGCCTTGAGTTAGCAACAATGAGAGCCTCTAAATCATGCCATCCAAAAGCTGCCTCTTTCTGCTGCTCCATCCCCCTGGCCACACAGGTATTCGGTAAGGCTGGACCTAATTTGAGGAAGAAAAGCCACACACAGGCGAGCCTGTTGTATATTGATGTCTCGTTAGCGCAGGTAACCAGAAAGCTCCTTAGGGAGTTCTGTCCTCTCCTAGCCTGTCTGAGTGGGTGTTCTGCACTGCTGGGATCCGAGTTTTGAATCCCAGTGTGCATTCAGTAGCTGTGTGACTGGGCAGGTTATAAACGTTTCCACATTCAGCTTCCTCGTCGGTAGAACGGGGACAATGCTACTGCAGCAACTGCTGTTGAGGCCTGGTGCCGTGTCCCCTCGGACCACCTTTGTTTTGGGTTTACTCCAGCCATGGACAATTCCCACACACACTGCTCCTCTGTCTCCTTCTCTGCCGGACAGCTTTGCCACGGGAGCTCCTACGGCTGCTCACTTGCACTCATCCCTGGGACAATCTGAGGTACATCCCATACATTTCCTTAGAGGATCCTCAGCAGGATTGAACCCCGTTGTTCAGAGTAGCCTGCTGCTGAATGCAGCCTTTATTGCTTTTCTGCCTTCTCTGTCTCACTTTCCTACATGGTCACTGGTGCTTCCTGGTATTGGCTTACAACAACTCCCTGCTGCTCCCAGTTCTTGTCTCAGAACCACAAAAAAGGTAAGTAGGTCCCCTCAGGCTTGCTGTGGCCATCAAAACAGAACGATATAACTGAGCCTTGCAGGGTGCTCATTCGAACAGGAGACAGAAAACAAGTGGGAGGTTAGCCTTTACCACACCTTATTCACGTCGAAATTCTCCTGCACAGGAGGAGTTGGGCACTTCCCAAGATGGAATGCTTGTCCCTCTGCCACACGGAAGAGGCCAGCCAGGGCCGAAAGCAGCAGCAGGGCAGTCACCATCTTGGGGCTGGTGGCTGAGCTGGAACCTGGAATTGGAGGAAGCAAAGCAACGGGAGTCTTCTGAGCAATCTCTGGACAAAGATTTCTGGGCTGGCTGGTCCCTCTGTGGGCAGTCCTCCCCCTCAGCCCAGTGTCCCCCAGGAGCCCCCTGAACTGTCAGCACTGCTGCGAGGTCCCCGCCCTCCATGAGCCTCTCTCCAGAGCCTTTGTGCCTGCATAGAGCACACTCTGCCCGATGTCAGAGTTTGTTGGATTTGTGTTGCAACCACTTCCCCTCACCGAATTAGGCATTTTTCAAGGGTGGACACCGAGTCTGATTCTCCTTGGACTCCCCCACAGAACCGTGTCGTGTCAGGCATGGTATATATTTGAGTGAACAGAAACAATGCGGGGGCAGGAGACAGCAAAGGGAGAGACGGAAGCTGTCAAGTGAACCATAAGAGAGAAAAGAATGAAAACAAACCACTATAACATTTGGTATCTGATGAAATTCATAGGAGAAATGCCTTCCTGCTCCCACCCCTCACCCCTGCCCCAATCCTGCTGAGCTGTTTATCAACCCAGGAGTAGGGCAGGGAACCTTGACAGGGAGCAGCAGGGTCCCCGGTCCAGGTTTTGAATTCTGGCTTTGCCACCTACTACTAGTAAGTATAACTGTGTCCGATTTATGCGTCTGTTTCCTGGTCTATTAAGTAGGAATAGTAATCACGCACCTCATGAAGTTTTGTGAGAATTAAATAAAATCATAGAGCATTTAGAGTAGCGTCTGATACAGAGAAGATGCTCAATAAATGCTGGTTATTATTACTATGAAAAGCAGAAACAAATGGTGGTTTCTGATTTATTTTTCTTCTTTTTACATTCTATGGGGGATATTTTTCATAGACGTGCAATTAACTTGACGACTAGTATCTGGCATGCAACTTTGCAACAAGTATTTCTGCCCAAAGCATCCTTCCGGCAGCAGAAGCTGCCTTGAGGAGGGGCAGCGGGCAGGGGTGAGGGTGGGGGTGAGGG
>PVJC01030585.1:0-21153 GCA_004026665.1 Murina feae
CCCAGAGCGGGGAGAGGGGACCCTGTGGTCACTCCACTTAAGGGAAGGGACAGTGTCTGGACTCAGAAGACACTGTGACCTCTGCCTGGAACAGGGGCTCTGGATGCAGCTGAGAGCTCATGGGGTGAGGCCTTAGAGTGCAAAGCAGAGAAATAAGCCCGCGCGTCTGTCATCTGTCCACGGCCAGGGTTCTGGGCGCCAGGCACTGAGCCCCGTGTTCCCTCCCTCCTGCCCTGGAGCGGGGCCAGGCCAGCTTCTTTGGCTGCAGATGAGTGAGTCTGAGGAGTGATGCAGGAGCTGCGTCCGCGCAGCTGGCAGAAGTCTGAGCATTGTGCAAAGGGAAGCTACACCTCTCACCTGAGCTTCTACACATGCCCCTCGGAGCCCTGGGCATCTGGGTGCCTGGCTGCAGGGCCCTGCCCAGGTGCTCCCCCCGTCACCCCGACCCCCACCTCCTGTTTGCCTCACTGCACCTGGGAAGAGGTGAGGATACAGGCAGCTGGTCTCTTACTGACCTTGAACCCCTTGGAACCTCTTCCCCCTCAAGGCTGGGCAAGGGGTGGAGGGGTGCTGATCTGAAGTTGCCCATCCAAGGGCCCTTGGGCTGTTATGGAGGGAGGCGGGCCTCGACATGGAGCTCAGTGGTTGGTTCCTGCTTCTCTGAGGAGGGGGGTGCTGCGGCAGACCCCCCCATCTCCCCTCTCACCGGGTTCCTTTGAAGATGAATTTCTTTTTTTTTCTTTAAATGCTTTTATTGATTTTAGAGAGAGAGGAAGAGAGAGGGAGAGAGAGATGGGAACATCGTGTCGGGAAGCTTGAGTCCGTCGGTTTGCTTGGCTTCACATCATGAACATCCCAAACCCACAGCCGTCCAGGGGGAGAGGAACCTGAGAGGTCTCTTGCCCCGGGGCAGGAGGGAGAGCAAGGCCTGAGCACTGAGCACGGAGCACTGAGCTTAGGAAAAGGAAAAGGGAAGGGAGCAGGTCCCCAGAGTCCTCCAGGCCCAGCTGCAGGAGGCTGCTGGATGCCCTTGCTGCCTTGCAGCCTGGAGGTGAAGTGACCTGGCCAGGACACAGCTGGTGGGGACTGATGCCCAGGCTCCCGGCTCCTCGGGCAGTCACCCACCCCCCGGGCCTCCTGGTCCTGCTCCTCGGGCTCCCTTGGACCCCTCACCCCTCAGGGGCAGGAATGCACAGACCCTGTTTTGTTTTCATACTCGAGGGAAACTGAAGTTCACTGAGAGTAAGCCACTGGCCGAGAGTCGTATGGAAAACAAGTTTTCCTGCATTGTCTTACAGAGCTCTGACCATTTGGCAGTACTTCCCAGCTCCTAGTTGGAATCTCAAGTCACAGGAAAGCGAATGTGTCCATGGGGTCCCGGAGAGCTGTGTCCACAGGTGTGAGTGGCTGCACTGGAAGCCTTGGGTGTGGCCGCCTGCCCAGCAGTGTCTCCAAGGTTCTGGTGACTTAAGTCACTGCTGTCCCAGCAAGCGCCAGGCAGTTGCCAGGTGGCCACAGAGTGTCCCTGGCAGGCGCGGGGCTCTGCTGGGCGGGAGCTGGTGAGGAGAGGCTGTCAGAGGCGGGAGAGGCTGGGCCTTGCCAGCAAGCGCCCTGCAGTGTTTACGGCAGAAGTGAACAATCCTGCTTGCACAGTTCTTCATTCCTGTGCTTCCACCTTCCTCGCCCAGAGAGCTGCTCCCCAGGCAAGCTCACATCCCCGCTGCCAAAGCCATGCAAATCGGGGCCTTTGGCTGCAGTGAGGGGCGAGGCCAGTGCTCAGGAGACTCCTGCACCTGCTTAGCCCCAGCCTGCTCGCCCGATGTTGAGAGGAGAGCAGAGTGGACATTGCTCTTGACCCCCAGGTGCCTCCTGCAGAGCCATCCTTGGCCTCTGTCATCAGGACTCTGCTGGGCATTGGTTGGTCCTGGCCTCAGGAGGCTCGTCTAGGACCCTGGGCCCCAGTCATCCCGGTGCCTTTTCTCTCTGGTCACTCACTGTCGTTTTCTAAGGTCGGACTCCCTCTCCCTGCAGCCTTGCCCCTCGTTCTGAGGGAGGCTCTCCAGTGCAAATGGACGGAGCTGTGCGGGACCGGGAGGTGCTGGGGCTGGGATGCTCAGTGTGGGCTTTGGTGAGTCTTCAGACGCCAGCTGTGAATCAGTGCTGGGGTGGGAGGAAGACCTCACCCTTGCTGAGGCTCAGTTTCTTCACCTATAAAATGGAGTGAATAGCAACGCCTCATCGCTCGAGCTGGTTTGGCTTAGTGGCTAGAGCGTCGGCCTGTGGACTGATGGGTCCGGGTTTGATTCGATCTAAGAGCACGTGCCCATGTTGCTGGCTCCATCCCCAGTAGGGGGCGTGCAGGAGGCAGCTGATCAAGGATTCTTTCTCATCATTGATGTTTCTCTCTCTCCCTCTCCCTTCCTCTCTGAAATCAACTAAAATACATCTTTAAAAAAATAGTAAAGGAGGGCACAGACCCTGACCCAGGTCCCTCCTGGCCGTGAGCTGGGGTCTCAGCGTGCTGGCTCTCCTACTGCTCTAGTGCTGGGGTCTCAGGACCCAGAGGTTCCCAGGGACCCTGAGTCTCAGAGGCCTGGAGAGACCTTCCAGCTTGTCACAGACTCACCCGTTTGCCCCACCAAGACCTCTAACCTGGAAGTTTTGATGCCTCCTTTCTGAGCCCTTTCTCCCCTGCTCTCCCCTCTGTCCGTATTGTGTATGTGTGTGCAGGACGAGCAGGACAGAGGGAGATGGTCGGTGGTGCTGTGGTCCTTTTGTGCCCTCCACACACAGACAGGGACAGCTTCCGGGAAGGAAGAGGAAGCCCAAGTACATTTCAATCATTTGCACTGAACCCAAAGACATCAGAGATCTGCCCGGCCCTTGTGGCCCAGTGTCTGAGCATCGACCTAAAAACCAGGAGGTCAGGGTTTGATTCCTGATCAGGGCACAGGCCCAGGTTGCAGGCTCCATCCCCAGTAGGGGGCGTGCAGGAGGCAGCAGATCCACGATTCCCTCTCATCATTGATGTTTCTCTCTCTCTCCCTCTCCTTCCTCTCTGAAATCAATACCAAAAAAAGTTATTAAAAAAAGACTTCAGAGATGGAAGAAATTTCAGAAGTCACCTGTGATCCCCTTCTTGATGTTAAATTGCCTCTTAATTAAAAAAAACACTTCCCTGAACTAAGCAGCCTTTGCTCACTGTTCCTCGCAGCGGAAGCTCCGTGGATGGGAAGACTCCGCTGCGACGACAACGAGGCGAAGTCTGCTTCTCAGGTGTCTCCGTGGGCTGCTGCTCTGCTCTCTGCTCTGCAGGCGCGGCCACATGGCTCCCAGGCCAGTGTCTGGAGAGGAAGGAGAGGCCCACTGGGGTTCCTTTACACGCGTGCTGTGTCCTAGGCCCCATGCCACGTGATCTCAAGTGTTTCTTCATTGAGTTGTTTTTTTAAACCTTTATTTTGAAAAATAAAAATACAGAAAAATAAAAATCCGGATGTACAGAAAAGAGGGAATACAGTTTCACAAATATAATTAATAATCTAATAATTATTATTTGGCACATTTGCTCCATCCATTTTTGCAAAATACTTTATTTATTATTTATTTTGAAAAATATATATTTTATTGATTTTTTACAGAGAAGAAGGGAGAGGGATAGTGAGTTAGAAACATCGTTGAGAGAGAAACATTGATCAGCTGCCTCCTTCACACCCCCTACTGGGGATGTGTCCGCAACCAAGGTACATGCCCTTGTCCGAATTAAATCTGGGACCTTTCAGTCCACAGGCTGATGCTCTATCCACTGAGCCAAACCGGTTAGGGCAAAATACTATATTGTTGACTTTTTATTATAGACATTTTCAAATACATGCAAAAGTAGAGACAATACACTGACCCCCATATACTCATTGCCTGCTCCTAAGAACCATCGAGTTTCCGCCAGTCTTGTTGCTGGAACATTTTCTTATACATTATGGGCATTATTACATGTCAATCCTAAGATGGCAGCCTGCATCACTAAGACATTCCATCCTTTAGCAATAATACCATGATCACACTTTTTTAAAAAAGTGCCTCATTTCCTGCTCACAGCACTCCCAGCAGAAAGTTTTTCCTGAAGGCGCGTGTTCTCTGAGCTACACATCCTCTCTGTCTGGTGGGTGATACCTGGGTTCTCTACCGTCTTGGTCTTCATGCTCTTGGCCCAGTTTCTTGGGGCCTTTTAAACCCTGGAGCCTGGCCTGGCCTGATGCTGTCGGTGGAATCTGCACTGACCTGCGCGCCCGAGCCTGCCGCATGTTCCAGGCGGCACTGAGAGTGGTCAGCAGGAGCTCTTTCTGTACATGTTTTTCTGGCACCAGCTTCCCTCCCTCTCCCCTCAAGGGGGTGCAGCGTGTTTGTTTCCACAACGACCGCCCTAGGCAGCAGCGAGGCCGGTTCACTGTGTCCTTTAGGCGGGAGACGGTTAGATTCTCTTGGAGAGTCAGCCTCTTTAAAAATGTAAAATACAACATGCAGACAGCTTTTTTTTTTTTTTTTTAGTTTTTGTTTTTTGTTAATCCTCACCCAAGGATATTTTCCCATTGACTTTTTTTTTTTAGGGAGAGGGGAGGAGAGAGGGGAAGATAGAGAAACATTGATGTGAGAGAAACACATCGAAGGGTTGCCCCCCGCACAAGCCCTGACCAGGGCCCAGGCCTGGGAGGAGCCTGCAACTGAGGTACATGCCCTTGACCGGAATCGAACCCAGGACCCTTCAATCACAGGCCGACGCTCTGTCCACTGAGTCACACCAGCCAGGGCTGCACATAGATATCTCAATGGTCAAGTCTCTTAAACTATGCACACTTGACCTTTTAATCACCATGTATGTCGACTATGCTTATTTCTTTTTTTAAAATAAATCTTTATTGTTCAGATTATTACATATGTTCCTCTTTTTTTTTTACCCCCATAGCCCCCTCCATCTGGTTCCCACCCCACCCTACCCCATGCCCTTACCCCCGCCACTGTCCTCATCCATAGGTGTAAGATTTTTGTCCAGTCTCTTTCTGCACCCCTCACACTCCCTTCACCCTGAGAATTGTCAATCCATTCCCTTTCTATGCCCCTGCTTCTATTATAGTCACCAGTTTATTCTATTCATCATATTTTATGACTTAATTGTTAGATTCATTTGTTGATAGATAATGTATTTGTTGTCACTTTGTTGTTCATAATTTTTATCTTTACCTTTTTCTTCTTCCTCTTCTTAAAGAATGCCCTTCAGCATTTCATATAATACTGGTTTGGTAGTGATGAACTCATTTAGCTTTTTCTTATCTGTGAAGCTCTTTATCAGACCTTCAATTCTAAACGATAGCTCTGCTGGGTAATCTTGTTTGTAGGTTCTTGCTATTCATCACTTTGAATATTTCTTGCCACTCCCTTTTGGCCTGCATGGTTTCTGTTGAGAAATCAGCTGACAATCGAATGGATACTTCCCTTGTGGGTAACTGTTTTTCTCTTGCTTCTTTTAAGATTCTCTCTTTGTCTTTTGCCCTTGGCATTTTAATTATGATGTGTTTTGGTGTGGTCCTATTTGGATTCCTCTTGTTTGGGATTCTCTGTGCTTCCTGGACTTGTAAATCTATTTCTTTCACCAGGTAGGGGAAGTTTTCTGTCATTATTTCTTCAAATAGGTTTTCAATATCTTGCTCTCTCTCTTCTTCTGGCACCCCCATAATTCAGATGTTGGTATGTTTGAAGTTGTCCCAGAGGCTCCTTACACTATCTTCATATTTTTGGATTATTTTTTCTTTTTGCTTTTCAGGTGGGATGTTGTTTGCTTCCTCGTATTTCAGATCTTTGACTTGATTCTTGGGATCCATTAGTCAGTTGTTGGATTTCTGTATATTATTCTTTATTTCAGTCAGTGTATGCTTAATTTCTGACTGGTCCTTTTCCATTTTTTTGGTATTCTCATTAAGATCCTTGAAGGTCTCACTAAGTTCCTTGGAGGTTCATAGACGATTCTTGAGTAACCTTATAACTGTGGTTTTGAACTCTATATCCAGTAGTTTGCTTTCCTCCTTTTCTTTCATTTGTGGTCTGTTTCTTTGTGTCCACATTTTGACTGCTTCCCTGTGTTGAGTGTCTTTGTGTGGTAGGTATGCTCTTGGGCCAGTGGCTCAGCCTCCCCAATCACCTGAGGTGGAAACTCTTGGTGTACGCCTTTGTGGACTGGGTGCACAGTCTTGTTGTAGTTAAGCCTTGATTGCTGTTGATATCACTTGGGAGGAAATAACCTCCAGGCCAATTGACTGCGAGGACCCCCTGTGTCTATAGTGGAAGAACTGCTGTACAGGAGACACCCTTATGGAGCAGGACTTGCTTCAGTGGGGCTTTGTGCTCACTGAGTCTGCCTCTTATGGATGTGAGGAGTTGAAATCTGTTATCTGGTCACTGGGTACACTGGCTCCTGGATCTCTAAGGAGGTGCAAAGTTAGCTGCTGTGTGAGTCCACCCAGCAGGAGCTACAGTGAGATCTACAGATTTCTCCTCTTTGTTTGGGGTTTGGAACTTTTGGAACTCTCTGACCCAGCTGCAGTTTGTTAGGTTAGGCTGCAGGCGGACAGGCGATTCATTTGCGCCACTGCGCTAGCTTGGGTGGGGTTGTAAATTGGGTGGGCAGGGCCTCAGAGAATCAAGGTGGAGCAAGCAGTGATGGCTGTCCACCAGCCATCTCCGTGTCTCAGTGTCTTGGCATCCTGAGTCCCAGGCCCCGAACCCCCACAGTAACAATGATCCCTGCGAACAGCTCTGCGAGAAAGCCACCCTTGCTTTCCAACCCAATGCCAGAGGGCCCAGTTTCTCCTCAAAAACGAGTTCAGTGCCGTTGGAAGCTTGTATCTCCCTTCCAATTGAAAAAAAACATACACTGAGGTGCCACCATTTCACACACCTCCATACCTCTGTTCTTGGTGCCTCCGCACCTTTTACTTTTTTCTTTCCTTCTAGTTGTAGAACTTCCACTCGGTCAGCTCTCTCCTGGTTCTGGTTGATGGCCGTTTTGGCTTTTAGTTGTAGTTTTAATGTGGTTGTAGGAGGCAGCATGTATAGGTATGTACCTTATGCTTCCATCTTGGTTCTCTCAGCTATGCTTATTTCAATTGGTAGTTCTGGTGTGAGGTGGGTTATTGGTGAAAAAACTCAGGTTGTAGCAGTCAGTATCTTCCCAGCGTCATAGAGCACCTGACAGGTAAGAGAAAGTGCGCACATCATGGTGACGCATGTGCACCTGGTGAAAGGGTCCTCCCATGTAGCTATTATTTCCTGCATTACCTCACTCGTTATCTTCCTCTCTGTGTGTGAGGACATGTGAGCTCTACTCTCTTAGCAAGTTTCAATGGTACAACACAGTGTTAGTCACTCCAGTCACTGTGTTTCCATGTGTCCTCATAACTGAGTCATCTTCTACTCAAAGTCGCACCCTTTTACCAGTTTCTCCCATCGCTCCCTGGCTACCACCGCTCTGAGGCTGACTTTTTTCTTTTAGATTCCACACATAGTGACACTATGCCTGCATGGCTGGAAGTGTTGTCTTTTTCCGTGTGGCTTATTTCATCCTATATAATAAAAGCATAATATGCAAATCAACTGAACAGCCAAACAGCAGAACGACCATCTGGACGACCATCTGGGACTACACTATGACACTCACTGGCGCCAGGCCAGCCAAGGCAGGTGTGATGTGATTGGTCAGGGGCTTGGCCATCGCTCCATGATCGCCCCACAGAGGGAGGCCCAGGCCACCAACCCTTAGGTGGGTGAGGCCTCCTTCTGCGAGGGAAGCCCAGGTCCCAGGTGTCGGAGCTCCAGAGGGAAGCCGAGTCCTGGGTGCCAGTGGCCAGAAGGAAGCCAGTGCTGGCAGCCAGGGGAAGGAAGGCCTATTTTTGCACGAATTTCATGCATCGGGCCTCTAGTATAACATAATACTCTCAAGGCACATCCATATTGTTGCACGTGGAAGGGTTTCCTTACTTTTCACGGTGGAAGAATATTTTACGTATGTATGCTGTACCACACCTTCATCCATTCATCTGAGGAGGGACACATGGTGTGTTCGTATTTTGGCTGTTGTGAGTAATGTTGCAATGAGCATGGAAGTGTAGGCAGCTCTTCAATAGCCTGTTTGCATCTTCCTTGGCTGTGTGCCCAGATGTGGGGTGGCTGAATCCTACTGAGCAGACTGTCATTGGACTATTGCATTTTACTACCCGAGATAAATTAAAGGAGTGGGTTTCTAGGTCAGAGTACTCGCCAGAACTGAATTCCCTAATTAAAAGAAAAATCTTCAGATTATTTATTTCTTTTCTAATTTTTACTGAACACATAAAATAAAATTTAAACAAAACATAAAATTTAAACATAAGCTTTGCCATCTTCACCATTTCTAAGTGTGCAGTTCACCCTTCCCTATCTTTTATTTATAGAGGTGACTTTTAAACCTGAATACGCTAATTCCTATTACATTTTATCTTGTTGGTTTTGGCCTCTGACTAGAATCTACCAAAATATTTTCTAATCCTGACTCCATTATCCAGTTCTTTGACTCTAAAATGTTCCTGTGTCTCCATGGGTGTGCCCTGCCTTGTTTTTCTGCAAGTGGTCACTCCTTCCAAAGAGGACCAAGGACTGGGAGATGGAGTGTGTTCAGGCTTTTGCAAATGGCCCCGTGTGGGCCTGCACTTCTCAGCTCTCAGGCAGTGTGTTTCCATAGCCATTCCTCAGTCGTTTGCATCAGTCATCCAGCACCTACTCTGTGTTGGACAGGTCCAGGCCCTCAAGGAGAAAGAGGAATAAGATCTAATAACCCACGTACAATGAGATGCAAAGAGGCTCTAGGAACTCGCTTTCCTGAGGGAAACAGACAGGCTCCGCACAGTGTGGCACGAGCCGTGGAAACAGAAGGAAATCCCTGTTGTGCTTGGAGAAGCTTCGTAGAGGACGTGGAATTCGAGTGGGTTTTGGAGGATGGTTGTGTGTTTTCTAGGGAGAGAAGGGCAGTACAGTCAGAGGGGACAGGACGTGCCAAGCACCTGGCCTAGGACTATGATTGGCCTAGAGAAATAGCCCAGAACCCACAACCAGACAGTGTTTCCCAGCTTCCAAAGCTTGGTCACCAGCTCCATCTCCCTGGAGTTTTACCAGATTCCTGGAAAGTGGCCTGATTGGGAATTGTGACCTTATTTTAACATTGGGAACCTGAGGCTCCAGAAAGGCTTGCCTTGCCCTTGCGGGGGGAGGGGAGAAAGGGAAGGGGTGCATTGGGAACCCTGCGGAGCGGGACCTTGGACTTTCCTGGCCCATCTCACTGCTCCTGCATGTAGCATCTCCCAGGGGCAGAAGAAGTTCCCGTGACCATTGTCTCACACATGTGGTAACTGCATCTCTTCCTTCCTCTGGGAAAGGGGGCCCCCTCCCTCACTGTTTCAGGGCCTGGGAACACTGGCTGGCCTCTTCTCCATCGGAAGCACGAGGGCAGCAGCAGAACCCGGCGAGCTGGCTCTTGGCACAGCTCTCCTGGCACCACCTCTGGCCTTTCCTGTAGACGGGTGGTGAGGGTGGAGAGGGTGGAGAGGGTGGAGAGGTGCAGGTAGAGCAAGGCAGTGGGCCCTGGAAGAAAAGCCGGAGCCAGCTGGGCAGTAAGTGAGGGCGAGGTAGTTCCCTTTCACTGACCTGGAGGGAGAATCAACAGTGTCAGCATCACGTGTTAGCCAATGCTGCTGTTCGTCTGCGTCCCCAAGTCTCCAGCGGGACCCTCACAGGCTCCGAGCTCCTTCTCACGGGCTGTGGACCAGGAGAAAAGCCATGTCTCCTGAGAAAACTCCTACCTCCTGAGCAGCGGGGTCAGGGTCAGCGTGGGCACCGCTGTGTGGAACGCTGCCCCACTCAGTGCTCTGTGCTGAGCTGGGCTCCTCCCCACCTTCCCTGAGGGCCAGGGATTCAGTCTTCTGGGGGTGCTGGCTGGCCCAGAATCTCCCGTCCCACCATGCAGTTAGCCCAGGGTTCAAGGACAATCAGGCAGTGGTACCAGTGCAGATAAGAATTCATTGTACTTTATTTTTCTTTAATATATTTTATTGATTTCAGAGAGGAAGGGAGAGGGAGAGAGATAGAAACATCCATGATGAGAGAATCATGGATCGGCTGCCTCCTGCACGCCCCATGCTGAGGATCGAGCCTCCAACCCAGGCATGTGCCCTGACCCAGAATTGATCCCTTACCTCCAGGTTCATAGGTCAACACTCAACCACTGAACCACACTTGCTGGGCTATGTTGTTCAATATTACATTCCCAGTGACCAGAACAGTGCCTGGCATATGAAGTATGCTTAATGTATACTTGTAGAATGAATTAATTTGATCTTTTGCCAAATTTTATAATTGCTCCTTATCAGGCCACGTTTAAAATGGTGTGAAACGATTTTTTAAAGGTAAAAGCAATTTTACTTTAAAATCAACTCTTCCAAGTCTCCTAATTTCAGTTTGTGGGCCCTTCCCACACTTACCACCCCTCCCAGATTTCATATGTCACCTTAGTTGATCTCAAAATCAGGCTGCTATCCGGAGCTCCCTTGATGCCTGGCCGTAGTCCTCTTTCTTGGGCTCCTGTAGCCCCTCCTGCTCTGCTCTCACCTTTATAGCCCCGTCGCTCTTAGAGCCGCCTCACGTCCTTACAGGAAAGGCCGCACTTGGCCGTTGTTTAGAACAGAACAGAGAGAAAAGGACTTCAGTGCAAACTCCAGAGGAGCCCTAGCCAGTGTCCTCAGTAGATAGAGTGTTGGCCTGCAGACCAAAGGGTCCCGGGTTCAATTCCAGTCAAGGTCAGGTACCTTGGTAACAGGCTCCTCCCACACCTGGGCTGATCAGGGTGTGTGCAGGAGGCAACCAATCGATGTGTTTCTCTGTCTCTCCCTCTCTCTTCCACTCTCCCTAAAAATCAATGGAAAAATGTCCTCAGGTGAGGACATCAACAACAGAAAACTCCAGATGATTCTCTTAGAGCAGCGGTCACTGGTGGTCTGTGAGGTCTGAAAGGTTGGTAACCACTGTCTTAGAGAAATTCATTCACCTACAGACATTTTGTGTGTGTGTGTGTGTGTGTGTGTGTGTGTGTGTGTAACACAAGACAATCTTTAACTGAGTAACGACCTTTTGACCTAGAGTAGGAGGAAACATGATTTGATGTCAGAGAAGGCAGAGAGCCGTACAGGTGGGTTTTTTCGTCTACAGGCATATCTCGAGCTGTGTTAGGACCTGTGGTGGCCATTGAGGGCATAAGAATGAGTGTCATCATTCCAGTTCTCAAGGATCCCATGGCCTAGTGGGAGAAAGAGCACACAAACAATTAAGGGGGCACAGGATGCACACCCCATGGCTGGTGGAGCGGCTGCCTGGCTCCCATGGGGAGGGGCTATGTGACGGGGACCATGCGGGAGGGCATGGGCCCATGAGCGTGTGGGGTTGGACATGAGTGAGCATTCGAGGAGCTGCCTTGCAGGGTGCCTGGGAGGAAGGCAGCGGGACAGTGAGTGGCAGGAGATGAAGCAGAGGTGGTCAGCAGGAGCCAGGTTGCCCAGGCACCCGTTCCATCCTATTCTGAGAAACGTGGACTTTATTCCAACACTATTGAAGGTCAATGAAAAGCAGAAGAATCTTCTGATTGCAGGTCTGAGTGTATTCACTTGCTCATTAATTCGTCCATTAAATCAAGGCATTTTGAGCGCCTGTCTTTACCCTGTGGCGTATTCTTGCCTCCTTTGCCATAGCTAAAGTCAATATCTTTTGAGCTCTCTGTTAAGCAGAGTGCTAGGCTCTGGGTGTATGGTATGTAATAGTCACTTTCTTTTTTTAAATTTTCAAATACAGTTGACACGATATTAGATTATGTCTAGTGTACAATGTAGTGATTATATACATATACATATAACTTATGAAATGATCACTTCGATAAGTCTAATATCCACCTGACACTGTACAAAGCTACCACAATGTTATTGACTATGTTCCTTATGCTCACTGTATCATAACTGCCAGTTTGTACTGCTTCATCCCTTTACCCTTTTCACCCAGTCCTCCTAGCCCCCTTCCCTCTGGCAACCATCACTTTGTTCTCTGTGTCTATATTTGTTTCTATTTTGTTTTTTAGATTCCACATGTAAGTGAAATCCTATGGCATTTGTCTTTCTTTGTTTGACTTTGATCACTTAGCATGATACCCTCTATGTATATCTGTGTTGAAACAACTGGAAGATTTTACTCTCTTTTATGGCTGAGTAATATTACACTGCATATATGCACCACGTCGCCTTTATCCTACATTTGTCACTGGGTGCTCAGGCTGCCTCACACCTTGGCTGTTGTACATGATGCTGCAATGAGCAGAGGAATGCATATGTCTTTTCAAATCAGCGTTTTGGATTTCTTCAGATAAATACCCAGGAGTGGAATTGTGGGTCATACAATGGCTCTATTTTTAATTTTTTGAAGAAACTTCATAGCAGTTTTTTAACAGTGGCTGCGCTAATTGACGATCCCATCAACAGATCCCAGAGGTTCCCTTTTTCCACATTCTCACCAACCTGTCTGCTGTTTGCAGATGGCAGCCATTTGACAGGTTGAGGGGATACCTCACTGTGGTTTTAACTTGCGTTTCCCTGGGGATTAGTGATGTTGACCATCTTTTCATATGTCTATTGGCCATTTGCATGTGCTCTTTGGAAAAGTATCTACTCAGGTCTCTGCCCATTTTTAATTGGATTATTTGTCTTTCTGGTGTTACGTTGTCTGAGTTTCTTACGTATGTTGGATATCAACTCCTTATCAGATGTGTCATTGGCAAATATCTTCTCCTATTCAGTAGGTTGTCTTTTTGTTTTGCTGATGGTTTCCTTTGCTGTGTATGATCTGTTTAGTCCTGTGAAGTCTCATTTGTTCAGTTTTGCTTTTATTTCTCTTGCCCGAGGATACTTACCAAAAAAAATATTGCTAAGAGCAACGTCCGAGAGTTTACTTCTGTGCTTTTTTTCTAGGAGTGATATGGTTTGTAGTCTTACGTTTAAGTCTGAAATCCATTTTGAGTTTATTCTTCTGTGTGGTGTGAGAAAATGGCTCATTTTTATTCCATGTGTTGTCCAGTTTTCCAAGCACCATTTATTGAATAGACTGCCTTTACCCCATTGCATAGTCTTGCCTCCGTTGTCCTAGGTAACTGACCTTACTGCTGTTGGTTTACGCCGGGCCTCGGGGTCCGTTGCGTGGATCTGTGTGTCTGTTCCTGTGCGAGTCCGTAGTGCTGTGAGCACTGTGGCTGTGGTGTGGCTTGATGTCTGGTAGTGTTCTTTCCATCAGGATTGCTTTGGCTCTCAGGGTTTCTCCTAGTTCCCTGCAAATAGTGGGATTGTTGGTTGCAGTTCTGTGAGGAATGTCACTGGTATCTCGATATGAATTGCGCTGACTCTCTAGATTGCTTGGAGTGGTATAGACATTTCATCAATATTGTCTTCCTACCCAGAGAGTCTGAAGCCAACAGAAGGCTTCGTTACCTGCCTAGGCCTTGGCTTAAAGGAACGGTGTATCAATTATAGAAGATAAACCCCAGAAACCTGCTTCCAGCCAGCATTGCTGGGACATTGGATCAATGAGAGCTGTGGGCAGCCTGAAAGCCTGAAAACAGCCCTCAGGCCCGCACCCAGGATGGCCACACTCCAATGGGCTGAGGGACCCCACTGGGGGGCTTGGCCAGCCTTCAAACAGCCATCAGCCCCTCACCCAGGCTGGCCAGATACCCCAGTAGGGACCCAAAACCTGAAGGGACTGTGGGCAGCCTGAAAATGCCTCTCAGCTCCTCATGCAGGCTGCCCAGGCACCCCAGTAGGGACCCAAAACCTGAAAGGGATGTGGGCAGCCTGAAAATGGCCCTCAGCCTGTCACCCAGGCTGGCCACACCCCAGTGGGGTGAGAGTCCACATTGGGGGTCTTGGCCAGCCTGAAAACAGCCTGCAAAACAGCCCCTCACCCAGGCTGACCAGGTATGCCAGCAGGTGGACATCCCCAGAGGGGTCCCAGACTGTGAGAGGGCACAGGCCGGGCTGAGGGACCTCCTGAGTGCACAGATTTTGTGCACCGGGTCCCTAGTATTGAATAAAAGTGCTGAAAGTGGGCAATTTTCTTTTTCCTGATCTTAAGGAAAATATCTTTAGCTTTTCACCATTGCACAGGATGTGGACTGTGGGTTTGTCACTTATGACCTTTATTATGGTGAGGTATGTTTTCTCTCTTCCTACTTTGCTGAGAGTTTTTATTATAAATGGATGAATTTTGTCATATGCTATTTCTACAACTATTGTTATGGTCATATGGTTATTATGCTTTGTTTTATGTATGTGGTGTATTATGCTAATTGATTTGTGGTTATTAAACCAACCTTGCATCCCAGAAATAAATCCTACTTGATCATGGTGTATAATCTTTTTAATGTATTTCTGAATTCAATTTGCTGTGTGTGTGGGTTTTTTTTAAGATTTTTGCATCTTTATTCATCAGGAATATTGGCATACACTTTTATCTATTTTTTGTATGTCTTTGTCTGGCTTTAAAATTAGAGTAATGCTGAGTTTGTTAAATGATTTTGGGATCCTTCCCCTCTCTTCAATTTTTGGAATAGTTTGAGAAGAATAGGTGTTAAATCTTCTTGCAATTATTTGGTAAAATTCGCCTGAGAAGTCATCTGGTCTAGGACTTTTATTTGTTGGGAGTTTTTTTTTAAATATAGTTTATTGATTTTTTTTTTTTTTTTACAGAGAGAAAGAGAGAGGGATAGAGAGTTAGAAACATAGATGAGAGAGAAACATCAATCAGCTGTCTCCTGCATACCCCCTACTGGGGATGTGCCTGCAACCAAAGTACATGCCCTTGACTGGAATCAAACCTGGGACCCTTCAGTCTGCAGGCTGATGCTCCATCCACTGAGCCAAACCAGTCAGGGCTGTTGGGAGTTTTTATTATTATTATTATTACTGATTCAATTTCATATGTCCTTGAGTATTCTAGTTATATTCTAGTTATTGTTCTATTCAGATTTTCTGTTACTTCTTTATTCAGTCTTGGCAGATTGTTTCTTTCTTTCTTTCTTTTAAAATATATTTTATTGATTTTTTACAGAGAGGAAGGGAGAGGGATAGAGAGTCAGAAACATCGATGAGAGAGAAGCATTGATCAGCTGCCTCCTGCACACCTCCCACTGGGGATGTGCCCCAACCAAGGTACATGCCCTTGACCGGAATTGAACCTGGGACCCTTCAGTCTGCAGGCCGATGTTCTATCCACTAAGCCAAAGCAGCTAGGGCTCTTTCTTTCTTTCTATATTTCTTTCTTTCTTTCTTTCTTTCTTTCTTTCTTTCTTTCTTTCTTTCTTTCTTTCTTTCTTTCTTTTTTTCTTTCTTTCTTTCTTTCTTTCCCCTTAGGTGAGGATATTTTTTCACTGATTTTTAGAGAGGGTAGAAGGGATTGGGAGAGACACACAGAGAGAAACATCAATGTGAGAGAGTGACACACATTGATTGGTTGTCTCCCACACGTGCCCCTGCCAGGGCCGGGAATCAAATCTATAACCAAGGTATGTGCCATTGACCAGAATTGAACCAAGGACCCTACGGTCCACAGACCAACACCCTATCCACCAGCTAGGGCCAGACTGTATGTTTCTAGGAATTTATCTATTTCTTCTTGATTGTCTAGTTTGTCAGCATTTAATTGTAGAATTTTCCTATAGTTTTTTTGTATTTCTGTGGTGTTGTCACTATTCCTCTTTCATTTCTGATTTTGTTTATTTGGTTTCTCTCTCTTTTTTTTCTTGATGAATCTGGTTCAATAAATATCAATCTTGTTTATCTTTTACCCATTTCAGAGAGGAAGGGAGAGGGAGAGAGATAGAAACATCAATGATGAGAGAGAATTATTGTTCAGCTGCCTCCTGAACAATGGGGATCAAGCCCACAATCTGGGCATGTGCCCTGACCAGGAATCAAACTGTGACATTCTGGTTCATAGGTAGATGCTCAACCACTAAGCAACACTGGCCAAGTTCATTGATCTTTTGTATTGTTCTTTAGAATAGGTTTTCTTTATTTCCACTCTGACTTTTATTCTCTCTTTTCTTCTATTCACTTTGGCTTTGTTTATTATTTTTCTAGTTCCTGTAGGTGGAAGGTTACATGGTTTATTTGAGATGTTTCTTATTTCTTAAGGTAAGCCTCTATTGCTATAACTTTCCCTCTTTGAACTGCTTTGGCTGTGTCCCATAAGTTTTGAGTTATTTTGTTTTCATTTTCATTTGTTTTCAAGGTATCTTTTGATTTTGTTCCTTGTATGTATTTATTGTTTAGTAGCATGCTATTTTGCCTCAATGTGTTTTTCAGTTTTGTTATTGACTTCTTGTTTCATATCATTGTGATTGGAAAACATGCTTAATCTGATTTTTATCTTCTCAAATTTGTTGAGACATATTTTGTGACCTAATATGTGTCTAGTCTGGAAAAGTTTCCATGTGCACTTGAAAATATTTGTTTATAATCAACTACTTTGGCATGAAATGTTCCAATAATATCAATTAAATCCAACGTGTTAAGGCCACTCTTTCCTTCTTGATTTTCTGTCTGTGGACACCAACAGGGTGTTAAAGTCCCCTGCCATTACTGTCTTACTCTTTGTGTCCACCAGTATTTGTTTTATATGTTTAGGTGCTCTGACGATGGGTGCCTAAATATTTACAAGGGTTATATCTTCTTGTTGGGTTGATCCCATTATCATTATAAAATCTCTGTCTTCATCTCTTGTTATTGCTTTTGTTTTAAAGTCTATTTTGTCTAATATAAGCATTGCTACCCCATCTTCTTTTCTATTTTCATAAAAATCGTTTTTTATCCCTCTGCCTTCAGTCTGCGAGTGTCTTCTAACCTGAAGTGGATCTCTTGTATTAGGTTTGTTTTCTGATCTAGTTAGCCCCGTGACGTCTTTTGATGGGAGCATTTATTTCACCAACATGTAAAGTAATTATTGACAGGTATCTACTTATTGTCACTTTAGTATTCATTTTTAAAATTTTTCTTCTTAAATTATTTTTTTTGTCACACTGACTTAGTGATGGTAAAGTTCTTTAGCTTTTTCTTGTCCAGAATAAATAGTCATTTTCCTTGGCTTTATAAGGGAGGTTGTTTGGCTGTTGCTGCACTAGAAAGCTATGTTCATGGAAAACTTTATTACAGCAAAGAATAGAAATGATTTCCAAACAATAGTTATATGTTTAAGCAAATTATGGTATGTCCATAGAATGGCATATTAGGTAGCCATTAAAAAATTATGTGTGCAAGCATAGCTAAATTTTTAAAAAATATATTTTTATTGATTTCAGAGAGGAAGTGAGAGAGAGATAGAAACATCAATGATGAGAGAGAATCATTCATTGGCTGCCTCCTGCATGCTCCACCCTGGGGATCAAGCCTACAACCTGGGCATGTGCCCTGACTGGGAATCAAACTGTGACCCCCTGATTCATAGATTGATGTTCAACCACTGAGCCACGCTGGTCAGGCCACAAGGAAATATTTTTAATGCTCCTTAATGGTATAGGAGAAACACGTGTGATGCTTACTAGGAAACTCGTGGTAATAATCGGGACAGACTAGTATTTATCAATGAGAAAGGAAGCATAAAAAAACCCATAATATATACAAAAATACTAATTACAGTTGCCTCTCAGCAGAGTGGTTTCCCTGCTACTGTATACTTTTTTCTGTACCAGAAGTTTTCTTTCTTCAGCACATATTGAACTTTTATTACAGAAGGAAAAAGATGAACAGGACAAGAGATGGAAGTGGAGGGTGGGGAGAAATACGACTGCCTCTTGTCTACCTGACATGACTAAGATGGCATTACCTGGAGGACGAGCCTGTGGGAGGATTTCCTGCCTGTGGCAGTCCTTAGGGTGCCAGGCTGGTGGATCTTTGCTCACCCATTATAGCACTGCAATAGCTCCTGTCTGAAGGAGTGCCACAGACCCCTTCTGGACTGGCAAGTTCTAATTCTATGCCACTTTGTGACCTTGGGCCAGTCAGCCTCCTTGTTCCCTGGCTATCAGCCTTTCTGGAGGAAATGTCTGGGAAACAAGATAAGCAGGAGATCCTAGACGTGGAAAACTGGGTGCTCTTTCTAAAAATAAAGACAAGCTTTTCTCAACATCCTATTTTTTCCTCTAACCTTCAGTCTCTTCCAATCCTGTTGATAACTAATATTTGTTTTATCTCTTCCAGGAAATGATCGAAACAGCCTAGATTTCAACAGGCAGGTAAGGACTTCCAAAACAAAACCTTTACCCAATTGATTTGGGGGTCATTTGCACTATGCCAGATGTGGGAGAAACCAAAAAGCTTATTCAAAGGCCCTACATTTGGAAGGGGCATTTAAAGGAATTTGTCTCCAACCCACCATCCAACGTCTGAGTCTCCTTTCACTCTCCTCTCAAAAGAGCACTAAACCAGCCCCTCTTAGAAGGGACTGCGGCCAGATGTGGTCCTGAATCTAGGCGGCAGCTCCTTCCCTTCAGGGCTCAACCCGCGCTGCCTCCTGGCCCCATTGTTTACATGGTCGGACTGTGTGTAGAGGAACTGATGGAGGTGCCAAGGGTGCAGGATTTCTCGTGGAATTCCTGATTTGCAAGAAGCAGATAGTGGACAAACAGGGGAAGTGGCACAGAAAGAGCTGGGAGGGAGGGAGTGGCCACGCTCAGTGGAGCAGTGCAGGCGCTGGCCTGGGCTGGAGTTAGTCAGGAAGGGCTTAGGTGGGGTAAAGGCAGCGCTGGATGGATCACTGGATGGATGGATGTGGATGTGTGAAGAGAAGGGTGGAGAAGAAAGAAAAGATTTTTCTCTTAGGGTTAGAGGCTAATGGGAAGCCTGGGGTGCAGCTGGGACAGGGAATGTGGCAGGAGCAGAAGGTGTGGGGTTTGTTGGGAGGAGGTCTAAGCTGAGACAAGCAAGAGCAGTGCTGGAGGGTCATGGAGTGAGTCAGAGAGGGGGCAAGGCTTGGGCACAAAATCAGGAGCCTGGCTTTGGTCCTGTTCCTGCCCCTAACCAACTAGATCACCTGGGTCAGGTCACTTCATAGTTTTGGTCTGAATTCTCAGCTGCACAATAAATTTATTTCATAAACTCGATGGGGCTTGTGGGGGTGGGGGGTGAGCTATGTTAGGTGTAGGAATACAAAGAAAATTAGGATATGGTTCCTGCCCTGGAGGAGTAAACAGTCCAGCATAAAGTGTGGGGGATAGAGCTAGAGAGAGAATGAGAGGGAACAGAGAACTAGAGACTCTTTTATTTCAATTGTTTGGTTTTTTAAACTGATTTTTAAAGAAAGAGGAAAGGACAGGGAAAGAGAGATAGAGACATTGATGAGAAGAAAACATCATCCATCGGCTGCCTCCTACACACCATCCACTGGGGATTAGCCCACAACCCAGGCACGTGTCCTGACCGGGAATCAAACCAGCGCCTCTTGGTTCACAGGCCGACGCTCAACCCCTAAACCATACCAGTTGGGTGAGATAGACTCTTGAGTGAATACTAACAGTATAGTTTCACGCTTACTACAGATATGTAAAAAGCATGGTGTCATCCAGCTGGTATGGCTCAGTGGTTGAGCATCATCCTATGAAACAGGAGGTTTGATTCCTGGTCAGGGCACATGCCCGGGTTGCAGGCTTGATACCTATTGTGGGGCACGCAGGAGGCAACTGATCAGTGATTCTCTCTCATCATTGATGTTTCTATCTCTCCTTCTCCCTTCCTCTCTGAAGTCAACACACACACACACACACACACACACACACACATTTAGAAAACATGGTGTCACACAGAAATGGGAATCTCAGGGCAGACTTTATGGAGGAAGAATATTTGTGTCGTGCTCTGAAGGGTGAGTAGGCATTTGTTAAGCAGAGAAAAGTAGACTGGAGAGGGGGTGTCCGTGGGGAGAAGGGAAGATGGCCCCCAGGCGGTCGTGCATTGGGGGGGCCACTGAGGTCTCTTCCCTCTGAACATCCGAGTCCAGGTTCAGACGGAAGCTTGGGGTGGGCGGGAGATGACCTGCAGACATGTTTCCTCCTTCGTCTGGAGAGGGTTTGCTGTCCCTGCTAACGCTTTCTGAAGCACTTGTCTCTCCGGGTGCCCCCCGCACGGTCGGGAGGAATGAGCTTGAGTCCTGAGCCAGAGCCTCTCCAGGAGGCACCTCCTGCAATTGCTTTCATTGGGGACCAGTCCCTCCCTCTTCACTGGAGACGGGAGACAGAGAGGCTTCCTGGGAGCCTCTGCAGCGGCGGCTCAGTAAACACTGGAGCAGCTACTGGGGAGGGAGGCTGGGACACACTGCCTGTGGGTGTGGCTGATCGCACTGGCCTCTCACTCACAGTCTTTGAATAGGAGACAGATTCTTATCTAAGGGATGGTTGAGCCAGGTCTGCTTCCATCCCAGGATTCTGTGATCCTGCCTGAGTCCCATGCAGAGGAGATGGGGCCTGTGCCTGAGCACTGAGGATCTAGCCCCCGAACCTTGGGTGAGACACACAGGAGGAAGCCCAACCCACACCAAGATGTGGTCCCCACAACCCAGCCCAGGGGTGGCCCACATCACAGGCCCCATGGGCTCGGTTGCAAGTGCAATCTTTCTTGAGAAACCCTCATGCTCTGGACACGGCTGAGGCAGCCCCTCTGGCCTGCCACAGCTCTCGAGGTCCCTGGCCTTTGGACATCTTTTGGGGTGTGGTCTCTCTCCCAGTTGGAAGGAAGTTTCCTGGCTGCTGCCAGGACCGGGATTCCCTAAGAGAACTTGCCCCCCTCAAGGGCTTTGGACTCCTGTTACTGATAAGAACAGATAGGACGGGTTTCTGTAGAAAAACTGGTGAGACTGGGAGCTGGTAGGACTGGGAGCTGGTATGACTGAGAGCTGGTGGGACTGAGAGCTGGTGTGATTGGGAGCTGGTAGGACTGAGAGCTGGTGTGATTGGGAGGTGGTGTGACTGGGAGCTGGTGTGACTGGGAGCTGGTAGGACTGGGAGCT
>PVJC01030586.1:0-21149 GCA_004026665.1 Murina feae
CCTTGTTAATTTTTTGTCTGAAGGATTTAGCCAGTGAAGTCAGCAGGGTGTTAAAGTCCCCTACTATGACTGTATTGTTGTCAATCACTCCCTTAAAGTCCTCTAGAGGTTTTATGTATATATTTAGGTACTCCTATATTGGGTGCATATATATATATTTACCAGGGTTATATCCCCTTATTGGAGTGATCCCTTTTAGTATTATGTAGTGGCCTTTGCTATCTCTTGTGATGGCCTTCATTTTGAAGTCCATTTTGTCAAATATGAATATTGCCACCCCAGGTTTTTCTTTGTTTCCATTTGTATGGGAAAAAATTTCCAACCCTTCATTCTGATCCTGTGTGAGTCTTTTGTTCTGAGGTGGGTCTCTTGTAGATAGCATATAATTGGGTCATGTTTTCATATCCATTCAGCTACCCTATCTATGTCTTTTGATTGTAGCATTTAATCCATTTACATTTAATGTTATTATTGACAGGTACTTATTTATTGCCATTTTTAATTATTTATGCTTATGTTTCTCTCTCTATTTCTTCTTCTCATTACAATAGCCCCTTTAAGATTTCTTGCAGTGCTGGTTTGGTGGTGATAAACTCCTTTAGCCTTTTTTTTTTTTTTTTTTTTTTTTTTTTTGTTTTTTTTTTTTTTTTTTTTTTTTTTTTTTTTTTTTTTTTTGTCTGGGAAGCACTTTATTTCACCATCTATTTTGAATTATAGCCTTGCTGGATATAGTAATCTTGGTTCCAGATCCTTGCTTTTCATTACCTTGAATACTTCATGCTATTCCCTTCTGTCCTATAGAGTTTCTGATGGCAAATCAGCTAACAGCCTTTCAGAGCTCCTTTGTAGGTAACAATTACTTTTCTTTCACTTGTCTTTAAATTTTGGCATTTTAATTATGATGTGTCTGGGCATGGGCCTGTTTGGGTTCTTCTTGCTTGGGACTCTCTGTGCCTCCTGAACTTGTGTGACTCTTTCCTTTACCACATTAGGGAAGTTTTTGCCATTATTTTTCAAGCATGTTCTCTATCCCTTTCTCACTTTCTGCCCCTTCTGGCACTCCTATTATAGGAATACTGTTGCATTTTATGTTGTCCTGCAACTCCTCCTGATTTTTGTTTTTTCTTTTTGGTTCTCTGATTGATTTTTTTTCTACCCTGTCTTCTAATTCACTGATCCAATCCTTGGCTTCTCCTAACCTGCTGCAATTTCCTTCCACTATGTTCTTTATTAGTGCTATGTCATTCCTCATAGTTACTATATCCTTTCTCATACTGTTGAGTATCTTTTCCATCATTATTCTGAACTATGTCTGATGAATTTCTTCTCCATTTCATTTAGCTCTTCTTCTGAAGAATTCTCTTGTTCTTTTATTTGGGACTTTTTTATCTCCTCATTTTAGCTGCCTGTTTGGGTTTGTGTCTGTGTGTTAAGTAGATCTACTCTGATTCCCAATCTCTAGTGCAGGACAGTGTCAGACACTGTTTGTGTCTGGTTCCGAGTATCCTGTTTGGAGCTATCAGCAATTCACAGCTTGTGCCTCCCTCTACTTGGCTGGGTGCCTTTGGATAGGACCAAGATGTGCACCAGGGTCTTCTTATCCTAGCCCCGGGCCCAGGATTAGATCAGGCAAGACTCAAAGCCTCCAGAGACCTGCCTCTATCTGCAATCCCACTTTAGTTTTGATTAGCCTCAGACTATCAACCACAGAATCAGGTGAGAGGTCTTCCAATAGGGTGGGGCAACTGCCCTAGGCAAAAACTGCCTGGCAAGCAAAGGTCCACCAGAAAAAGTTGTCCTCTGAAGTGTGAGGAAATGATTGTGCATAGTAAACCAAGTGGCTGCCCTTGGAGCTCCAACCCCAAAGTCCCCAAACCTGGCTTTGCTCACACAGCTCCAGTCCACTCTGCTTTCCTCTGCTGGAGCCCAAAGTGAGTGGCTACACACAAAATTTTGTGTGTTGGCCCATTAAAAGAGGGTTTGGTCTTGGGAGAGTGTCAGTATTGCATCCACTTACTCCACCACCATTTTGGATCCTCTCAAGATGGCATTACTTTGAATGTTTAACAGAAAATCCTGTTTTTGTAGGCTTTCCCATACCAAAAAGTGCTCTCCTCCGTTGAACACCTGAGATGTAAAGTAGGAAAGAGTGTTCCAACTTTGGATCTTTACAGTCCTGAGATTTAATTCAAACTATTTTTGTGTGACCCTCGACAAATTATTTTACCACTCTGGGCCTCCCTTTCCTCTTCAAAAATGCAGGAATAAAAGTATCTCTCAAATGTTTGTTCTGAAAAGTCTTTTAAAAAGCAACATACTGATCCTGAGAGGAACTTAATAAATCCTCCTGAAATCTCAAGTTTAATATTTTGAGACATTCCTACTACCTCCACTCCCAACCTTGACTTCATCCTTGCCTGATGTCTCCAGAAAAGAACATAATGGCGTGGCTAACCCAACTCAATGTGGCACCAAGGGACAGAAACTCCAACAGGATCCAAAATTACCCATTATCCAACCAACACTGGATTAGGACAACCAGCTTCACCCACACCAACAGTCCAAGCTATATGTGTGAGAATGATGAGGGTGGAAGGCAAGAGGGGCAGTGAATATTAAGAACTGTTCATCACACTTAAGAAAAAGAATCCATACCACTGCTCATTGTGATTCAACTGAATGCAGTTAAGTTTGTGCCTGTTTTAAAGTAATAGCCAAAAGTCCCTCAAAAATAATCACTTCATGTTGGAGAGGTTGTAGAGAAAAATGAACCTTTATTCGTTGTTGGTGGGATTGTAAATTGGTGCAGCCACTATGGAAAATAGTATGAAGATTCCTCAAAAAATTAAGACCATATGATCCAGTAATAACCTGTTCTGGGTATCTACCCCCCAATTTTTTTTAAACAAGATATATGCACTCCTACACTCATTGTAACATTATTCAGAGTGGTCAAGACATGAAAATGATCAAAGTATCTTTTATTAAATTATTGGATAAAGAAGATGAGATACATATATATTATGAAATATTATTCATCCATAAGAAAAGATGAAATATTACCATTTGCAACAACATGGATGGATCCTGATAATATCATGCTAAGTAAAATAAGACAGATAAAAAAAGTCAAGAACTGTGTGATTTCACTCATACATGAGATATAAAACTGAAAGCAACAAGTGATCAAACAAGATGAACAAAAACTCATAGATACAGTAACAGTATGGTGGCTACCAGAAGGAAAGGGGAGGTATTAAAGGGTGAAGCAAATCAAATATATGGTGACGGAAAGACATTTGACTTTGGGTGGTGGACACACAATGCAACATATAGATGATATATTATAGAATTGTATACTTGAAACCTATATAATTTTATTAAATAATGTCACCTGAATGAATTTAACTTAAAAAAAATTTTAAATCATTTTATCATCTGGAATCTGTTCCTGTAACCATTGGTGTAAAATTCACTGCCTGGTGTCCTTTGTCTGCCCTTGAAATTCTCTCTGATTCATTTCTCTGCATCATAATGATGTTGGTTGCTGGCTCTGCTACATGGCAGCTAGCCCCTCACGTCTCTCTGTTGCCTTGCTGCAGCAGCAGGAAATTGAATACTCACAGATAGGATCCCCTCCCAAACAGCAGCCCAAAGGCAGCCATATCTCCTCCCTCCACTGTGTGGAAACAGGTGGGCTACTGCTAAGAGGACTCAGTAGGTCTGAGCAGAGTGCTTAGGAAAAAAACCATAATGACGTCCCCTCTTCACCTCCCCTGCCACACACTCACACAACTCCTGCATGTATATAGTGCTGCAAAGCAGAGCTCTGTGATGAAAGGGAAATATAGTGGCTATAAGAAAATGCAATTGCTAAGAAACACATTTCCCTTCATCTGATTTATGTAGTATGCATAGCTGGCTCTGTCACTTTGGTATACCCACTGGCTGTCACTAGATAAGTAACACCCAGCCCAAAGGAGTACTGCCCTCCTTAGTAGCAAATGAGTGCTTTCTGCTGATATGTAACAGAAAAGGACAAGAGGAGAAGGCCACCAGATATTGGAAGCCAAGGGCACCCAGGTCCGGGGGGTTGTGGCTTCATTAATAAAGGGTTTAGATGCCAACAAGAGCCTTTCCATGGCCCCAGCAATGCTACTTACTTGTACAAGAGTAATTCTTTAAGACATTACATTCCTTGAGCACGTGGTCCCTGATCTACTGAGTTCCCCCTTCTCGTGCCGCCTTATGCAATGCCTAGCATGCTATAGGCACTTAATAAGAGTTAGGTGGATGGGTGGTTAGGTGCATGTGTAGGCAGAAGCATGGAGGGGTAGCTGGATGGAATTTTTAAACAAGCTAAGAGGAGCTATGAGTTCAGTGCATTGAAAGGGAAATTCTAAAATCATTCAGGTGACAATCAGATTGCCATCTGTTATTTGTAGACAAACATTCAGAAGATTGGCAGCATTTTAATTAAATCAAATGGCCATCGAGATGCACTGTTACAACAGCCTGGGCTACTGTTCAAGAGGTTCTTTTAGAATATTGATGCTTAGCCCAGAGCTCAAAAGATCCCTCTAACACTCTGATTAGCTTCAATCAGAGATCCAATGGACATCTAAGGATGACCAAGACCTTGACATTTATTCTACCATCCTGCATCCATCAACAGATTTATGAAAGTGACCCCGTATGGCTAGATCATAGTCATTTATTTACACCACGCTCTCTTGGGACACTCATTCTTGGAACCCAGCAGCCACGTTGTGAGAAAGCCTAAGAGAGCCCAGATGGGAAGGACACATGTAGGTGTTCCGGCTGACAGCACAGCTCAGGTCCCAGCCAACAGCCAGGACCAACCACCAGACATGCAAGTAAAGATGCTTCCAGATGATTCCAGCCCCAGCCATCAAGTTACCCCAGCATTCAGGCCTTCACGGTGGAGGCCCTAGACACTGTGGAGCACATACAAACCATTCCCATGTTCCCTACATGAATTCCTGACCCACGAGCATTCATATTGTCCACCAGTAATTTATGAGGTGGCTTGTTTGGCAGCAGTGTTAGTTGGAACACTGAAACTGAAACACTGTCCCACAAATCCACTTAGCTGAAGCCTTGACACTAAGTGCAAAATCCTTAATATGGTCTTTAAGGCATTGCACAGTTTGGCATCTGCCTACATCTCCTGCTCAGTCATACCACGCCCCGCCCCCCTCCTACAGACACACACACACACACACACACACACACACACACACAGCCTCCACACACTCTCTAACCTCCAACCACTTTTTGGAACCATCTATGCCCCCAACCCTCATCTCAGGGCCCACCTGATGCCCTGAAAGGTGCTTTCATTTTCCATCCTTCTTTTCCTAATTAACTGCTACCCACTTCTTAGATACCAAAAAAGGGGGTGGAGGTGGAGGTTCTGAAGCAGACTTCCTGGGTTCAAATTCCGGCCCTGTCACTGACCTGCACAGAGGCCTAAAACTCTAGGCATCTCAGGTGGGATAAATAATCATTCCTACTTCATGGGGTCCCTCTAAAGCTAAAGAAATAACATATATAAATTAAGTTAAAATGATCATCAGTGGGCCTAACACATCAAAATCACTCGGTAACTATAAGCCCCTTATTCTTATTACAGCTGAAATGTCACTTCCACAGAGAAGCTTCCTCTCTGGCCCCACACACTAAGATTTATTCATTACATGCTTTCCTTCAAAGCATCTAGTGCCTCATAACTTTAGTGGGACTATTTGATTAGTGTATGTCCAACCCACTGGTCACAAGAGTAGGGTATGTGTCTGGTTTTGCTCACATTATATGCCAGTACTTAGTATGGCTCCTGGCATACGTTGGTATTAAATTAAAACTACATGAATGGAGTGTTCAATGGGTGGGTGGATGAATGAATGGAAGGTTGAATGGATAGATGGACAAAGGGATAGTTAGATGCAAGGATGGATGAAATATAGACAGCTCAGATGACACAGAATGCAGAGGCGAGCCACTCTCAATATCCAACATTATGCCCAGCAGCTTCACCTTCACAAGCTACCACAGCCCTGGACTGTCTGTGTGTCTTCTATGATAACCTTGAGTATTATCAATTCTCTTTCCTACCTCACTGTTTTTGGTGGGCTCCATATTTTAAAAAGACAGCAATAGGGCCAGAGGGAGATGAATTTCCTCATAGCAACAGAGTAAGACACTCCAGTGATGATGCACTGAACACAGCCACTGCAGCAAAGGAAGGTCAGTGAAGACCGTGGTATCCTGAGTCGGGGTGGTCAAGAGCCCCCGGCCCTTGTCCAAGATTCCACCAGGGCAGCTTCAAAGGAGGCTGATTTACCTCCTTGGGAGCGATGGAAAGAAAACCCTGTGGCAAACCAGTGATTGAGCCAGATCCCTTCTCGGGTCTCCTTCACTCTCAGGGGTGCGAGAAGTATTCATGAGACCTGATGGGGATGTGGAGCAGTGAAGAAGAGAGACAAGACCCCTTGGAGGTTACTGAGATACATGGAACACAGAAAATAAATAATTAAAATAAATGATTAGTTAATTGCAAGTTTGCGAGGTACAAAGCACGCAAGTAAATATGAGGGGCTGGGGAATCTCGGTCATATACCAGAAATCCCTGACATGTAGAATGTGACATGGTTCTTAAGAGAGTTATCCCATATGGGTTTGTGGAGGCAAACCAGAGGTACATTGAGCAGGTCTGCTGCTAATAAGTTTCTCACTTGAAAGGCCAAACAGTGCTGTAAGGCCCTCACAGAGAGGTACAGAGGTGCCCAGCTCTCCCTGCCTGTGCAATGTGCCTCAGCTGTCCAGCTCATGTGGGGTGCCTTCCCATGCACTGGCACCCTGACAAACCCAGGAGACGCAATTATCCCCCTTTAACAGATGTAGCAACTGAGGCTTAGAGGTGTTAAATGAGTTGGTCACATGGCTGAACCAGAATGAAACCCAACATTGTCTCCTTAAGCCCATGCTCTTACTGCTATACTGTGCTACACAAAGAAAAGTGGATTTTGTTTTGTCTTGGCACAAATGAGGGGCCTAATTTAAAATGAAATGTTAATGTACAATACTCATTGTCAAGATAATCTGCAAGTAAAACACAACTTCTTTAAAGATAGATGGCAAACTGTCATGTAAATGAAAACAGTGATAAACTCACGGCCACCTTGACACTAAGGTGGCTCAGAAGCCACTTCTTGCACCCAAGGAATGGGTAAATGTTAACCGGGGTAAGAGATGTGGGAAATAAAAGCACCTTATATGCACAATTCCACCTACTCTTCACATCTCCCCACTGGAGGAGAGGTTAGGACCATCATACCTACTTTACAGATGTGGAAACTGAGGATTTAAGAGTCAAAGTGCTTATTTAAGGGCTCAGAGTTGAACCACTCCAGCACTGAAGATCACCTAACCATCTTGAGCAGCAGTGACTTGCCGCTCTGAGGCAAGGCAGGCTGGAAAGGTGGCCAGGCTCAGGTGTAGGATCGGCTGCTCTGGAGAAAGGATGCTCCTGAAGGAACCGGACATCCAGTCTAGCTGGTATAGCCTGACACCCATGGCCCCAGCAGCAGATGGTGGGTGGTGCTGCCTGGCAGGATGGGAAACCCAGAATAACGGGCCTGTAGGTGTCATCAGTAAAGCCGGCCCAAGTACGAGAGTCCCAGTAGCCAGGCCTGTGTTGGAGACAGAAGCCCAGTACCTAAGAAAGGTACTGATAAGAGCAAGGAAGGGCCTGGTATCTAGAGATATAAAGGAGGCAAGGATATGGGCCAGGAAACAATGCAGGTTCCAGAGCAAAACCAGGAAACCGGATGGAATTATTCCTGGCAATGAGACCAAAGTTGTCAGAGCACAAGTTCTGGGCTTGATGACATAAGGAACTCCCAAGGGGCTCCTTTGAAGAGAACACTTTTTCACTCCTTCAGTAAGTGCTGACTGAGCACCTGTTATGTTCCTGGCCAAGGTGAGGCCCCAAAGATACAGCTTTGAACATGACAGACACACCCCTGCCCTGTCCCCCAATCTTGAGTTCCAGGTCCAGGGCAATGTCTCTGAAGCCAACAGCTGAGGGCCCTCTGCGGGGAGAGGGGGATTATAAAAATGCATATTCCTGGGCCCTGCCCAGACCTGCTGAAGGAAGTTAGGAACAGGAGTCTGGACTTCTCAGAGCCTCAGTTTCCCCATTTGTAAATAGGACTAGGAATGGGACTGGCTCAGGGTAGCTATAATAAATGATTATACCAAACACGTGGTGGGGGTTTGACACAAGCCGAAATCATCATGACCTGCATTTTAATTTTCTGCATCATCATCTAGGAATAGGGTCTCTATGAGTCTTCATTTCAACAAGACCAGGAATCATTGGTGTGCACTAAATTTTGAGGATCCTGCTAAATTTTGAGAACCCCGCATTGTTTTTAGCACTACAGGCAGTTCCTGCTTTTCCAACATGGGCACCAGCCAACAACTCAGAATTGAGACAAACAAGCATCTGTACCCAGGCTGCCTGGACTAACACAAGGTTGTTTGGGACCCCAATTCTGAACCACCACCACCACCACCACAACCCCGGCCTAGACACAACAACAGGAAACAAGGAGGCCATCCAGATGAGCTTCACGCTGTGCAGTCATGGAGGACAGGAAGCACCTTGCTCATAGCTTGCTTCTGTCTGTGCAGAGATTATAACAGCAGAATCAGCCCAAGGGGAAATCAAGAAGTGGCCGAGATCTGCCTTCGTCACCTTCTTTCTCACCCAACCCCTCCCGTGGCATCTCTGCCTCTCAGCCCTGTTGAGGGGGGAGTTTCAAAAGCATTGTCCATATTACCTGAGCTGAATCCTTTCGCAAAAATGTCCCTGTCTCCCATGCCTCACACTGTAAAGTTACTGGCCTCTAATTATACAGGAAAAGGACATTTAGGTAGAAACAGGCAGGTCACAAACGAAGGTGGGAGGAGAGAAAATATGGGTTTCTCCAGGGTCCTAAAACTGTGAAGACTAAGGGGGGGTGAAGGCACTCAACTAGTACAGGGAGCTCCCTCCACTTCCCTTAACCATTCCCCTCCCTGTGGACACCCAGATTCCATGCTGGAACCTGGAATTCACTGAAGGCCACCTGACCTCTAAGTGCCAGGAAACCAATGAAGCAAGGAAACAAAAACGAGGGAGCAGGCTTGCCCATGCAGATGTGATGCTGATCCGTGCCACCTTTGTGGACAGTCACTATTTAGGACCAGGCAGCGCAAAAGCAACCCATGCATATCAATGCCTACAAGGAACTTGGTGGTCGCTTTCCTTTGCTCCAACAGGAAATATTCTGGCAATGAGGACACAGTCTTCTACAAGAGAAAGGAACTCCATGCTTTGCTGATGTCTTCAACTGTTAAGGGCACTTTGCTCTGGACTATCTACCCATCCACTTAACATGGCCTCTGAGGGAGCTGTTGCTGGTGGAAATGCATATCCCTGGCATTTCTACCTGGGATTCGACATGTATCTTCCTCTTGGACCAACATATAAACAAGGGTAGGCTGCAGCCCATACAGGACTCTAATTAGCACTTTTATTGTGCGGCATCAGCGAGTGAAGACCTTAGTGGGCTGGCCTGGGAACACAACTTGGAATACTACGTCTGGTATAAATTTAAATCTTGAGAGCCCAACCACTTCAGAAATTGAGCATATGCAGTTGCTGAAAGGCTTTCTTTAGAGTCATTCGGTGGGGGGTAACTTTTCTTAAATAAGAGAACAGACTAAAATAACCCACGAGAACCCACATTATATCATTAGAAAGAAGTGGCTACAGAGAGATGTGCTCATTCTGAAGAGACTCTAAACAGAGGGAGCACAGTTTCTCTAAAGACCCCAGGGGGAAATGTCACCTCCTACCAGGCGGTATGGGCTTCCTTCTCAGTGTCCTCAATCAATACCAGTTCCAAACAAGGACAAGAAAGCAAAATGAGAACAACCCCCACAGCACAAGAGCACTAAGAAAAGCGATCACTGCCATTGGCTGGCTGTCCCCACGTGCCTGACTCCTGTGAACCACTTCACCTGCGTTAACTTGTTGACTCCATACAACAATCCTCGGGGTACCTACTGCTGTCATTCCCATTCGACAGGTGAGCAAACCGAGGCTTTGAAACACTAAAGGGTCTGCTTCAACTCACATAGCTAACACGTGCTGGAGCCAGGATTCAAAGTCATAACTGACACAGAAGCCTGGGCTCTTTTCCAAGGCACGAGCAAGTCCGAGCAAAGAAAACACTGCCCCTCAGGAAGCCCTTCCATCAGGAATACTGGATGGCGGTGAGACTGTCTAGGTTGCTCCTAGAGCTGCGAGTTCTTCCTTGTCTGCTGGGGTCAAACACAGCCCTGGCGCCCACCACCCAGCTGAGACACCAGTGACCACCTCCTTCAAAGCAGATGTATCATCTAGCATATAATCCACCATATTTCAGTGATTCTAAAAAGCACACCATTCTCCATTTGGTCATCTCTGCAATCAGGACTGAAATTAAGCTAATGCTCTGCTTCTCCAGGACTGAGCTGAAAAGTATCCTCAGGGCAGACTTGGCTGTTATGCCCCTTCCCTACCATTGAACTTGAGTCCAGGAGCTCCTGACTGCACACTTGGGGACTGTGCACCAGACAGGGCAAGGCAGAAATCTGACATCTCCCAGCTGCACCAGTGGTCTATAGAGACCCTTCTGATGCAAGAGGTGGGTGGGAAACACCGCAAGAGTTAAAAAAAAGGGGGGGGGGGCTCTATAAACAAAACAAAACAAAACAAAACAAAAAATGCCAGTGATAAGGATGCACTGAATCATCATCATATAATGAATGGAGGAGTATTTCTTTTAGTGAAGTGGTTCTCAATTTTACTACACACTGGCTTCATCTGAGAAGTTTGGTTTTTGTTAATACTGATAAAAAATAAATAAGGTGGGAAATGAATGAATGGGAAAATGGAATGTATGAATAAAGCCCATGCTTAAACCCCAAATTACTGATGTAATTGGTCTGGGGTAGGGCCTGGAAATCAAGATGTGTGAAAACTCTCCTGGAGATGCTACGGTTTAGAGGTACATAAAAAGAAGACAGAATCTTAGCATTGATGGTGTTTCAGGTTACAGAAAACAAATGCCAAGCTGAACTTTCAAAATTTGTCCAATGAACTCAACCAGATCCCCCAAATATGCCCCAGCTCCTTTTAATGAGATACTTTATCAAGTCAGCAATAGCCAAGCTGCCAACAATAGCATAGGTACACACGCTTCATGTCTATTTTATCTGTAATTATCAGGAGATACCTATGACTAGTTTTACTAGGCCCTTTATACAGATGAGGTTATTGAAGCTCAAATCAGTCCAATAACTTACCCAAGGTTACAGAGGAAGTCATCAGCAGACATGCAAACTGTATGTCCTTTGCAAAACATCATTCTGGCTTGCCAATATAGTGTGTTCCCTCCAGAAGCTAGAATCTAAGGATGGGTAAACCACCATATGTTCTAAGCGTTTATAATGCACTCCAGGAGACAGACTGGTACCCTAGTCATTGTCATACGAGCTGCCTTGAGCTCTCCAAGTACAAAGCGCTGAGGAGGTCCACAAGAGGGGAAAATATTCTTGACTGGAAGAGTCCGTCTCGATAGAGAAGAACACTGAGCGTGGCCCTTGGAGGTTCAGGATGATTTCCATTGACAGAGCAGAGGAGAGGGCCCAGACATAAAGGGACCAGGTGCCATGACCCATCCTACTTCAGGAAAAAGGCCTCTTCCCTGCCAAGGACAGCAGGAGCTCTGTCTATCCATCCTCCACGGCCCCTGTGTGTCACAGTACCCATTGCAGGCACATGCTCAGGGCTACCATTTGCCGCCAAGTGCATTTAGGTGTGTGGTGTGGGTCCAGAAATTCCTGGAAAGAGAAAAAGCAACCCCAAGGAGCCATCTCACACCATCTCCTTTCAGGAGCTGTTTCTCTGGGCACAAAGCGTGAACCCAAGAGCAGGGAGCGTTGCCCAGAAGCGTTGTAGCAATTAATTGCTGGCCTGGTATCAAGTCCAGCTTCCGCCTCACAGCCCTGAGGAACTGAACTGAACATCGTACAGTTTGCATTCTGCTTGTGGCTAAATCTGAGGCTGGAAGATGGGACATCTCTAAGTAAGGACCTTAACTCCAAATGTCTCTGCACCCCAGACTCCCTAGATGCAAAACTTCCAAGTGCCAAGTACACCTTGGTCCCACTTGGTCTCCCTTGGGAAGGGCCACCAAACTCCAGTGCTGTGACCTCATTGGGAGGCCTGAAGGGACAAATGCCATCCCCCGGCACACTGTATCTCAACAATCCCTCCCTCCTCCTTTCTTACTGATCCCACAATGGGTCATTCTCCTCTGTTCCTCAGGACAGGGGTTGGCAAACCACAGCCTGCACATCTGGCCCACTATCTGTTTTTTAAAATAAAGTTTTATTGATAACACAGTCATGCATATTTATTTACATATTGTCTATATGAGGTTTTCCCCTCACAAGAAACAATGCCCCTGAAACCGGTGCTGGACATGTAGAGTGAATGAGAAATTGACCTTTTTTAATTCAGTCCACTAAAAGTTGAAGTTGTTAACCACAGCATAAATTAGCCCGTAATAACTGTTACATTCCAGGAATAGTAAAAAGAATAAAAATAAGTTGTAAATATAGGTTAAAAGGTAAGAGAAGACATACTGAGAATTATAAACACATAAAAATTAGTTGAACTAGGAGAACATAAATGACACTTTTAATGCTGAATATAATTGGTTGCCAATCTGTTTTACCAGGAAAGTAAAATTAAATATGTAAATAACCTTTTTAATAAACACAAAAAAATCTGGGATTCAAATTCAATAATTCACTTTAATCTACTTTGAAAATATTACAAGAGAATTTTATGAGTACTTTTATTGCCCAACTTACTAAACACATATGTGCTGAGGTAAGGATCATTAAAGTTTTCAGCACACTAATAAATTTAGCATTGATCTAGTTGTTAAAAGAATGGCGTGAGAGTTGAAATATTGAGCACTTTCACATTCTTTGTTTCATATTTTTGAAATACATTTATTTAAATAAGAAGAATCTGCTTTACTATATGCAAGGAAAAATAAAGATGAAGACAAACAAAGGATTACATTTTTAAATGAAGGTTGCCAACACCTGCCAGAAACAAATAAGAAAAGGAGGAAAAAGGAAAGACCTGGAGAAATTATTTGTCTTATGTTCCCTGTCAAAGAGGTCTTTTGTTTCTTAATTGGAGAGAGAGAGACATAGATTTGTTGTTCCATTTACTGATGCAGGGCTGCTTGTATGTGCCCTGACCAAGGATCAAACCTGCACCTTGGCATATCCATACAATACTCTAACCAACTGAGCTACCTGATCAGGACACAGAGCTTTTTTTTCTATACTTTCTTTTTCTCTCAAAGAATAAATCTGCTTCAAAACTCTGGAGATACCCCACTGTACAGGACACAGATCCTGATTCCTTAGCATGGTTCGTAAAATCGCATAACAGTCTCCACCCACCTCAACCACATGACAAGCACACAGCATGGCGTGGCATGGCATGAAACAGAGCAGTGTGCCTTGCCAGTAGTAAACGCAGCACTGTGTGAAGTTTTTACTTCATACACCACATACGCACACACATATTTGTGCACTGAGCCCACGATGCAAATTTTATTTTTCAGTAGGCAACAGTCAAAAATATTTCAAAAGCCACTAGAATAAAATTCTATAGATTAGATCTCAAGTCTACCCACTTCTCTGCATCACCAAGTCACAAAACCTCTCATCTGAGCCTTTGCTGTAAGCCCCACCTGATCTCCTGCTTCAGTCTTGACCTCTACCAATGGGTTTACACATGGTGAACAGCTCTGAAGAACCCTGTTCTGAAGCCTTGTGGGGTTTCCCTCCATGTTAAGAATAAAATCCAGGCTTCTTACTACAGCCTAGAGCTTAACCATGGTCTGGAGCCTGCCTGCCTGTCTCGCTCCTGTACCACATTCCAGCCATGCTGCCTCAGACATGTTCGGCTTGTTCCCATCATAGAACATTTGTGGATAGCATCCCCTTAAATACTGGGGTTGAACTGATCTTAAGTTAATATATTAACCAAATATATTGAGGATATACTGGGCTTGGATAGTCCCAGTTCCTGTACACCCACCCCCAACACAAACATAAACACACACACACACACACACACACACACACCTTGCTTCACCAACTCCAATTTATCATATAGTTCCTATTTTAATATCACTTCCTCCGTGTATCTGCCCTGACACCACAGACAAAATCAGGAATGCCTAAATTGTCAGCACCCTTTTTTTCCCCTTACAACATCATCTCAATTGTAATTAGCAATCTGTGTGATTCATAGTAACTATACCCTTTTACCATTGTATTGCAAGCCCCATGTAGCAGGATCTATGTGCATCCCATTCAACACTGTGTCCATAGCAAGCCCCTGGCCCACAGTAGGTGCTTAAGAAACATTCACTGAATGACTGAGTTCACACATCTCATCCCACAGTCTGCAAATCTCAGTCTACAAATTTCAAAGTTCCATCTTCATGTCTAGAGCTATACTCATTCACTATGGCCTAAACCAAATGTGAAATTTTGAGAAGTTCACAAGAAATTCTGGCAATAGGTATTTTTGACTGATCTGAAAAACCTGAACCCAGACAGAATTGGAAAATACTTAACATATTTGGCTCCTGAAAGCCTGCCAGCCCCAGTGTGAGTGGGCATGCTTTTAAGATGAGCACGTGTCTGCTATTCAAGAAGAGTGGGATCTGAGTTCAATAGCCTGGATTAGTGAACCCTCATTTTTTTTTCAAATTCTCACTTGTCACAAACATTTTTGGTGTCATTCTACCCACAGGCTTTTAATATTCTGGGGCATGTATCTTTCATCTTCTGAAGCTGAATGACAATTATTCATTGGCCTTTAAAAGGGCCAACTGTGACATGTTCCTTAGCATTTATTTAAGCTTCTTCCATTATGTGTGTCTGAGTCACCAAAAAAGCAGTGAAATCAACTTCAAGTTCAAAAATAATTTGCTAATCAAGAAAAAAAATGTCAGGTTCAGAGGAATTAAGATTGGACATGAGTTCAAACTCTTGAAGCTGGCTAATGGGTCCTTATAATATTCTATTTTTGTGTTTGACATTTTCCACGTGAACACTGAAAAATTATTTGATGAGCATTTAGTAACTCAAATCAATATTCACCATATTTTTGCTGCCAATAATAAGCATTTGTTATTATAATCAGCAAATGAAGGAGTACGTAAAATAAAGAAAATGATTTTAGCTCAGTAACAATAATTGTATGACCCTATCTCCAAAATAATTATAACTCTTTACTAAATAACATTAAATTGTGAATGAGTTTCTAATTACTATGTGTAAAAAGTTAAATTCTACTTAGATGAAGTTTTAAATAACTAAAAACATGAACCCAAGTAAAGAGCTTAGCATTCAATATGTATTTATTGAATGAAAGATCAGCTGAGGCAGCTTTCCCAATTAAACTACAACTATTTTTAGCTTAAGCAAAGAGAAAAAAAGATTAATAATGCCTAGAGTTCATATCTTGGTTCTGATATCATTCTCTAATAAAAGCAAAAAGAGCTCCTTGGAGAAATAACTGATTCCATGGTTGGCGCAAGGATATACAAAATGAACCTGGAGCATCTTAAAATGGCAATGTAAGAAAGTGACATTAAAATAATATTTTTGTAAATGCAGGCATGTCAAAGGCACACAGGAGCCAACCTGACAAGTTTCCAATGGCTAAAGCTGGAACAATTTGAGCAAATAAAATAAATCATGTAGCACCCAAATTATAAAATAAACTAGAGGCATGGTGCACGAAATTCGTGCACTGAGGGGGAGAGGGTGTCCCTCAGCCCAGCCTGTACCCTCTCCAATCCCCCCCTTGGGGGGATGTCCAACTGCCAATTTAAACTGGCAGTCGAACATCCTTCTCACAATCCAGGACTGTTGGCTCCCAACCACTCACTTCCCTGTCTGCCTGATTGCCCCTAACAGCCTCTGTCTGCCAGCCTGATCGATGCCTAACTGCTCCCTTGCTGGCCCAATTGCCCCCAACTACCCTCCCCTGACAGCCTGGTCACCCCTAACTGCCCTCACCTGCAGTCCTGGTTTCCCCCAACTGCCCTCCCCTACTGGTCTGGTCCTCCCCAACTGCCCTGCCCTGCCCTGCTGGCCCAAACACCCCCAATTGCCCTCCCCTGCCAACCCAATCACTCCCAACTGCCCTTCCCTGCCAACCCAATCACTCCCAACTGCCCTCCCCTGCTGGCCTGGTTGCCCCTACCTGCCCTCCTCTGCTGACCTGATTGACCACAACTGCCCTCCCCTGCCAGCCATCTTGTGGTGGCCATCTTGTGCCCACATGGGGGTGGCCATGCGAGGGCATGATGGTCAATTTGCATATTATATCTTCATTATATAGTATATCTATTAGTCTGATTATATAAATTTGTGATTAAATAACTAAAATTAGGGAGAAGAGACAAAGTTCCCATACAGAATTCCAAATAAAATTTCAAATGTAGATTTCCCCATAAGAAGGTAGAGCTTAACACTTCACTCTGGAGTATGGGCTGAGCTTGTCACTTGCTTTCAAAGAATAGAGTATGAAAAGAGGAAGGGGAGTACCTTTACAGTGGAGAAATGAAAGAGACATGACTTCAGTCAGGTGGTTGAGGTCAACATTAACAGTGATAAGTCATGTACCCTTTTAATATGATGAGAATGGCACTTTACCTCTGGGGTATTCTTTTAAAAACCTATAACCCAATCCCATCAAGAGAAAAACACTGGACAATCCTAAATTGAGAGACATTCTGCAAAATATCTCCCTGGTACTTTTCACAACTGTCAAGGGCAGTGGCTTGAGTCTGAGAAATTTTCATAAACGATAGATGGCCAAGAAGACATGATAAGAGTGATGTGTCATTCTGAATGGAACCCTGTGTTCTACAAATGAGCTACTGATGCCCCCTATAGATTGGCCCCTAAGTTGTTCACTTCTTCATAATAGGTTGTAAAGCTTGCCGACACAAAACTCAAAATTTCACACATCCTATTATTTTAAACATAGCCCAAATGAGCAGATTTTTAGCCATTTAGAACTGCTTGCTTTGCATACTCCCAAAACTTCACCTAACATCCGCCACTCATAGATTAGATTAACCCTGTAACTATAAAGACCCCAACTCCCTGCTACTTTTCACAGCTCTCAGAACAAGACCTTCCACTGGCTGCTGAGCAACATCACCTAGACACATAAGGCCCCTACCTGGCCCTCCGTTCCCCTGGGAGTTCTTTTGTCTTCCCCCCTTCTGAGTAGTGACCCCTTACCATAGCCTCTGGATGATTGTGACCAACATACCATAGTAATCTAGGATGTTAGCAATAGAGAAAACTGGGTGAGAAGTATAGAGACACTCTCTGTAGTATTTCTGTACATTTTCCATGAACCTAAAAAACTATTCTAAAAGTATATTTAAAAGTTAAAGCTTAAGCAAAGAGAAAAAAGTATATTTAAAGTTAAAGAATGATAAGAAGAGGCAGAACTTCTGTAATCGCTGTGTGAGCACAGCAAATTTTCTCACCCCAAAAAACGACCACTTAACTGGTAAAAAAATTACAGAAGAAAAAAATAACATTTAACATCTCTGGAAATTGTCCTAAGTGCATATAGAAAAAATAGAAACATTTATAAAATAATACCTACTAAATCTCAATAACAACAGTGAGAGTCTGTGGCTCTTGATCCATGACCTGCCCAGTTCTAAGTTACAGAAGCTCTACCTCAAGAAGGAGGTCTCCCCAGCTCCCAGCCTAGAGCTACAATTCTTCCCTAGGTGGGGCAAGCCCCCAGAGTCTTCAACTTCCCTTCCTGCCCCACCTCTCCACCAGCTCCATGTTGAAAAAGTCAGGTACAAGTGAGGGGCTAGGAATTCCTTCCCTAACACAGATCCTACTAATAGGATAAGGGCTCTACAGATGCTAGACAGGGGTCAAGAAAAATGGGACTTCAATCACCTCCCTCCAGTTCTCATTGCTTGTACAATAGAGGCTACATGCAAGGAGAGGAAAACTGAGAAGATCAGGGGCTACCATTCTTTCCCCAGTGCCCATGCACAGAATGGAGGTGTAGCTCTGGGAGATGTGAGCTTCAGTGCCCACCTCCACCTTGGTGCAGTGGTGGAAAGTTTCTGCCCAAGGGGAGAGAAGCCATCAGAGAACTAATGTTGTCTAGAACAGAGCATGGAGAAAATCACGACTAAGGACATTGTTGAAAACAATGAAGAACTTGGTGGCAAGCAATTAAGAGAGGACTGGTAATTCCATTAAACTAGTAGCAACATGCAAAATGGCACAAGAGTCTTAAATTTAATAGAGAGAACCAGGGAAAGGGACAATGAAGAAGGACCCTCCTGGAATCACACTCATCCCTGGGAATCCAGAAGCCTGGCGCATGTGTTAGGCAGTACCCACTGGGAATAATCAGAGCTAGATGTGGAGACTTCTTAAATGCACTCCCCCACATGAACCCATCAGCAAAGGGCCTCACTGGTTTTAGGAGTTTAAGCATAACCTCAAACCACACATTGACTGAATAGTAAACTACAATAATCCTAGGAAGCGAGGCTTAAAATCACCTTCCTCTCTGCTGGTCTGGAAGACAGTGCACAAGCCCAGGGCTGAATCCTCTCAGGGGTGACCAGAGAGGAAAGATCCCAGATACCAGTCATCAGCATAGGACAAAATTATAAACCCTCTGAACCATGAAAATAGTCTCCAAGCCACAGGCAAATTCCAACAGTAAAGAGTGAAAATCTAACTGGTTGAAAGACCATAAGCACAACTTTTGACCAATAAGTGGCTTATGTTAACCTATGGGGAATCCCTAGGAAGCCAAGCTCATAGATAAAAACAAGAGGGAAAAGCGGAGCAAAGAGATAAACTGCATACTGCAAAGAAAAGAGATTTCACAGAATTCGTTCAGCCTAGTCATTAAACACATACACATGACTATATATATACAAAAACAGGCCCTGGTTGGGGGTGGAGAGGGAGAATCAGTATACATATTTGCTACATGTATTATCTAAAATGATCAGTTTTCAACCGAAAATTATGAGACATGCAAAGAAACATGAGTGCACTGCGGGAGGGGATGAAAGCAGACAATAGAAACTGTCGTTGAGGGGGCACAGATGTTAGACATAATAGACTGAGACTTTAAAACTGCTATTCTAAAGATGTCCCAAGAACTAAATGAAACCATATTTAAAAAATTAAAGGAAAGTATTATGACTATGACATATCAAATAGAAAATATCAATAAGATGGATTTAAAAAAAAAAACCCAACAGGAAATCCTGAAGTTGAAAAATACAATAACCAAATTAAATACATCATTAATAAGGCTCATTTGTGTTGATAAAAAAAAGGATCAGTGAAATTGAAGGCAAATAAGTAGAGATTATGTAATCTGAAGAACAGAAAAAAAGAATAAAGACAAATGAACAAAGCCTCAGAAAAATGTGAGACACCATTAAGCATACCAGCATATACATAATGGAAGTACCAGAAGGAAAGAGAAAACATATTAAAAGAAATAATAGCTGAATATGTCTCAAATTTGATGAGAAAAACAATCTATACTTCCAAGAAGCTCAATGAATTCTAAGTAGAATAAACACAGAGATATCACATCCAGACATGTCATAGTCAAATACTAAAAGCCAAAGATAAGGAGAAAACCTTTAAAGCAATAAGAGAAAAATGATTATCACATACATGTGAACTACAAGATTAACAGATGACTTACCATCAGAAACAATGGAGATCAGAGAACAGTGGGGGCAACATATGACAAGTATCAAAAGAAAAATGAATGTCGAAAAAAAAGCAATGAGGGACAGCAAGATGGCGGCATAAGGTAAACACCATAAATGCAGCCGTGAAAAACTATTTCGCAATAACCAAGAAAAGAAAACCCGAACACCACTCACACCCACAGGAAGGCTGGCTGAGTGAAAATCCTACAACGAGAAAAAGAGTCTGAGACTCAGAGGAGTGGCGGAAGCAAAGTACAAAGACAAAGGTACGGAGGCGCGCGCATGGGGCTCGGGGAGGGGGCTGGTGCCGGAGGTTGTGGTTCTTTTCCAAAACGGAGAGAGCCACAAGTCCCCAGCGGCTCTGAACTCCAGTTCCAGGAGAGTTTCTGAGGACCCAGACACCCGGAGAAGGGGGACTGCCTGGCACCGGGAGGAAATCCAAAGTGGGTTTCTCTCAGCGTTGCTTGCAGCAATTACCGTGGGACACAGAGACCTGTTGTCTCTCAGCGCAGGGCTGAGAAGTGCCATAGCTATTTGCTCCGCCCTGCCCTGCAAACTCCCCGAGGCCACGCCCCGCCCAAGCTGCGCGCGGCGGTTCCGGTGAAAGGGTGGCAGTGGCAATCCAGTCCGCGGCTTAGAAGATTATAAACTCCCCGGACGCACTGAATGCAACGCGGGCTGTAGGGCAACGGGGCGGCAGAAGACCAGTGGCGCTCTAGCACTGCTATTCGCACTGATCACTGACCTGGAGAATCGGGGACTGAGAATCGTGCGCAGATCCTACGGCTTGGAGACGCCAAACGCCACTGTGAATCGCTCCACCCCCGGTGACTCTGAGACCCCGCCCCACCCCACCTACAACCCCGCCCACCCCACCTACAACCGCGCCTGCCTGCCTGCAACATTACCTAAGGGTCTGCAGCTGAGACAGAACTCCAAATCGATCCAAACTCCAAACAACGAGGAGAAAGGCCTGCAGGTCATTTCCCCCCAGTGATACCTCCCAGTGATAACTACAACAAGGCTGTGCACCCAGATTTCAAAGGTGTACAACAAGAGTGTCCACCCCAGGTGATTGGGGAGGCTGAATCACTGGGCCATATATAGGACACCTAGCACAGAAAGCCAAAATGCGGAGACTAAGAAGCAGGTCACAAAAGACAGAAATGGAGGAAC